>CAWVRF010000376.1:0-74000 GCA_963932465.1 Maratus speciosus
TTAGAGGATTTCCTAACAATGGTCTCATTGTTTAAACAATGCATTCAGTTTTATTTTATTTTACATTTCCAAAAATTCACACAGGCGAACAACTTTAAAACCGAGAAATTTTTACGTCTTTCATTTGGAAATGTGCTTATTTATTAAAAAATTAATTTTCAGCCGTGCACCGGAATTTAATTCGAAAATATTGCGTGTTTTGTATTCAGTATATCAGTTTCAAGGATTTCCAAACAATGGTTTCATTGTTTAAACAATGTATTCGGTTTTACTTTATTTAACATTTCTAAATCTCACACGGGTGAACTACATTAAAACCAAAAATTTTTTACGTCATTCATTTGGAAATGTGCTTTTTTATTAGGAAATTAATTTTCAGCCGTGCACCGGAATTTAATTCGAAAATATTGCGTGTTTTGAATTCGGTATATCAGTTTCCAGAATTCCCTAACAATGGTTTCATTGTTTAAACAATGTCTTCGGTTTTACCTAATACTACATTTCTAAAAACTCACACTGGCAAACTACTTTAAATCCGAAAAATTTTTACTTCATTCATTTGTAAATAGGCTTTTTTATTAGGAAATTAATTTTCAGCCGTGCACCGGAATGTAATGCGAAAATATTGCGAGATTTGAATTCGGTATATCATTTTCCAAGATTTCCTAACAATAGTTTCATTGTTTAAACAATGTCTTCGGTTTTACCTGATATTACATTTCTAAAAACTCACACTGGCAAACTACTTTAAATCCGAAAAATTTTTACTTCATTCATTTTTAAATAGGCTTTTTTATTAGGAAATTAATTTTCAGCCGTGCACCGGAATTTAATGCGAAAATATATCGTGTTTTGTATTGGGTATATCAGTTTCCAGGATTCCCTAACAATGGTTTCATTGTTTAAACAATGTATTCGGTTTTGCTTCATTTTACATTTCTAAAAATTCACACAGGCAAACAAATTTAAAACCAGAAATTTTTACTTCATTCATTTGTAAATGTGCTTTTTTATTAGGAAATTAATTTTTAACCGTGCACCGGAATGTAATGCGAAAATATTGCGGGTTTTCAATTCGGTATATCATTTTCCAAGATTCCCTAACAATGGCTTCATTGTTTAAACAATGTATTCAGTTTTACTTTATTTTACATTTCTAAAAACTCACACTGGCGAACTACTTTAAAAGCGAAAAATTTTTACACCATTCATTTGAAAATGTGCTTATGTCCAATTCGGGAATCCAACCCGATCCCCTGGAATAGATCTCCAGTGCTCTACCACTTAGCCACAAGGACTATGGCATCTCTCACTTATAAAATTCGGTAAGGTTGCAACCACAGCACTAGATGGAAAAGACTTCATGAGCACACAATCTAGTGGCGAAACATGAGTAGCAAATGAACCCAGCATCGGTGAATATACATTTTTAATTAATTTTTCAGCTACATATCAGCAGTGAAATTACGCTTCAAATTATTGAATATTAAATACGTGAATAATCACATTGCTAACAAGTCTTAAACAAACTTCTATAAGTGACAGATGCCAAGCTGGGCACCGTCCTTGTGGCTTAATTGTAGAGTCCTGGACCTCCAGGGGCCCGGGATCGATTCCCGTCTTGGACAATTTCACTAAGTTGGTTTACGATTTGTTAGCAATGTGATTATTCACGTGTTTAATATTCAATGGTTTCATTGTTTAAACAATATTCGGTTTACTTTATTTTACATTTCTAAAAACTCACACTGGCGAACTACTTGAAAACCGAAAAATTTTTACATCATTCCTTTGAAAATGTGTTTATTTCTTAGAAAATATATTTTCAGCCGTGCCCCGGAATTTATTTCGAAAATATCGCATATTTTGTATTCGGTATATCAGTTTCTAGGATTTCCTAACAATGGTTTCATTGTTTAAACAATCTATTCCGTTTTACTTTATTTTACATTTCTAAAAACTCACACTGGCGAACAACTTTAAAACCGAGAAATTTTTACGTCTTTCATTTGGAAATGTGCTTATTTATTAGAAAATTAATTTTCAGCCGTGCACCGGAATTTAATTCGAAAATATTGCGTGTTTTGTATTCGCTATATCAGTTTCAAGGATTTCCTAACAATGGTTTCATTGTTTAAACAATGTATTCAGTTTTACTTTATTTTTCATTTCTAAAAATTCACGCAGGCGAACACCTTTAAAACGAAAATATATTTACGTGATTCACTTTTAAATGTGCTTATTTATTAGGAAATTAATTTTCAGCCATGCACCGGAATTTAATTCGAAAATTTTGCGTGTTTTCTATACGATATATCAGTTTCTAGGATTTCATAACAATGGTTTCATTGTTTAAACAATGTATTCGGTTTTACTTTATTTAACATTTCTAAAAACTCACACAGGTGAACTACTTTAAAACCAAAAATATTTTACGTCATTCATTTGGAAATGTGCTTTTTTATTAGGAAATTAATTTTCAGCCGTGCACCGGAATTTAATTCGAAAATATTGCGTGTTTTGTATTCGGTATATCCGTTTAGAGGATTCCCTAACAATGGTTTCATTGTTTAAACATTGTATTCAGTTTTACTTTATTTTACATTTCTAAAAATTCACGCAGACGAACACCTTTAAGATGGAAAAATATTTACGTTATTCATTTGGAAATGTGCTTTTTTATTAGGAAATTAATTTTCAGCCGTGCACCGGGATGTAATGCGAAAATATTGCGAGTTTTGAATTCGGTATATTATTTTCCAAGATTTCCTAACAATGGTTTCAATTTTTAAACAATGTCTTCGGTTTTACCTTATATTACATTTCTAAAAGCTCACACTGGCAAACTACTTTAAATCCGAAAAATTTTTACTTCATTCATTTGTAAATAGGCTTTTTTATTAGGAAATTAATTTTCAGCCGTGCACCGGAATTTAATGCGAAAATATATCGTGTTTTGTATTGGGTATATCAGTTTCCAGGATTCCCTAACAATGGTTTCATTGTTTAAACAATGTATTCGGTTTTGCTTCATTTTACATTTCTAAAAATTCACGCAGGCGAACACCCTTAAAACGAAAAAATATTTACGTCATTCATTTGGAAATGTACTTTTTTATTAGGAAATTAATTTTCAGCCGTGCACCGGAATTTAATTCGAAAATATTGCGTGTTTTGTATTCGGTATATCAGTTTCAAGGATTTCCTAACAATGGTCTCATTGTTTAAACAATGCATTCAGTTTTACTTTATTTTATATTTCCAAAAATTCACACAGGCGAACACCTTTAAAACGAAAAAATATTTACGTCATTCACTTTTAAATGTGCTTATTTATTAGGAAATTAATTTTCAGCCATGCACCGGAATTTAATTCGAAAAATATGCGTGTTTTCTATACGGTATATCAGTTTCTAGGATTTCATAACAATGGTTTCATTGTTTAAACAATGTATTCAGTTTTACTTTATTTTACATTTCTAAAAACTCACACTGGCGAACTACTTTAAAACCGAAAAATTTTTACACCATTCATTTGAAAATGTGCTGTCCAGGAAAAGATGTCCAAGCCTGGAATGGAACCCGGTCGCCTGGAATAGATCTCCAGTGCTCTACCACTTAGCCACAAGGATTATGGCATCTCTCACTTATAAAAGTCGGTAAGGTTGCAACCACAGCACTAGATGGAAAAGACTTCATGAGCACACAATCTTGTGGCTAAACATGAGTAGCAAATGAACCCAGCATCGGTGAATATACATTTTTAATTAATTTTTCAGCTACATTTCAGCAGTGAAATTACGCTTCAAATTATTGAATATTAAATACGTGAATAGTCACATTGCTAACAAGTCGTAAACAGACTTCTATAAGTGACAAATGCCAAGCTGGGCACCGTCCTTGTGGCTTAGTGGTAGAATCCTGGAGCTCCAGGGCCCCGGGATCGATTCCCGTCTTGGACAATTTCACTAAGTTGGTTTACGATTTGTTAGCAATGTGATTATTCACGTGTTTAATATTCAATAGTTTCATTGTTTAAACGGTATTCGGTTTTACTTTATTTTACATTTATAAAAACTCACACTGGCGAACAAATTTAAAACCAGAAATTTTTACTTCATTCATTTGGAAATGTGCTTATTTATTAAAAAGTTAATTTTCAGCCGTGCACCGGAATTTAATTCGAAAATATTGCGTGTTTTGTATTCGGTATATCAGTTTCAAGGATTTCCAAACAATGGTTTCATTGTTTAAACAATGTATTCGGTTTTACTTTATTTAACATTTCTAAATCTCACACAGGTGAACTACTTTAAAACCAAAAATTTTTTACGTCATTCATTTGGAAATGTGCTTTTTTATTAGGAAATTAATTTTCAGCCGTGCACCGGAATTTAATTCGAAAATATTGCGTGTTTTGTATTCGATATATCAGCTTAGAGGATTTCCTAACAATGGATTCATTGTTTAAACAATGTATTCAGTTTTACTTTATTTTACATTTCTAAAACTTCACGCAGGCGAACACCTATAAAACGAAAAAATATTTACGTCATTCATTTGGAAATGTGCTTTTTTATTAGGAAATTAATTTTCAGCCGTGCACCGGAATGTAATGCGAAAATATTGCGAGATTTGAATTCGGTATATCATTTTCCAAGATTTCCTAACAATAGTTTCATTGTTTAAACAATGTCTTCGGTTTTACCTGATATTACATTTCTAAAAACTCACTCTGGCAAACTACTTTAAATCCGAAAAATTTTTACTTCATTCATTTTTAAATAGGTTTTTTTATTAGGAAATTAATTTTCAGCCGTGCACCGGAATTTAATTCGAAAATATTGCGTGTTTTGTATTCGATATATCAGCTTAGAGGATTTCCTAACAATGGATTCATTGTTTAAACAATGTATTCAGTTTTACTTTATTTTACATTTCTAAAAATTCACGCAGGCGAACACCTATAAAACGAAAAAATATTTACGTCATTCATTTGGAAATGTGCTTTTTTATTAGGAAATTAATTTTCAGCCGTGCACCGGAATGTAATGCGAAAATATTGCGAGATTTGAATTCGGTATATCATTTTCCAAGATTTCCTAACAATAGTTTCATTGTTTAAACAATGTCTTCGGTTTTACCTGATATTACATTTCTAAAAAATCACTCTGGCAAACTACTTTAAATCCGAAAAATTTTTACTTCATTCATTTTTAAATAGGCTTTTTTATTGGGAAATTAATTTTCAGCCGTGCACCGGTATTTAATGCGAAAATATATCGTGTTTTGTATTGGGTATATCAGTTTCCAGGATTCCCTAACAATGCTTTCATTGTTTAAACAATGTATTCGGTTTTGCTTCATTTTACATTTCTAAAAATTCACACAGGCAAACAAATTTAAAACCAGAAATTTTTACTTCATTCATTTGTAAATGGGCTTTTTTATTAGGAAATTAATTTTCAGCCCTGCACCGGAATTTAATTCGAAAATATTGCGTGTTTTGTATTCGGTATATCAGTTTCAAGGATTTCCTAACAATGGTCTCATTGTTTAAACAATGCATTCAGTTTTATTTTATTTTACATTTCCAAAAATTCACACAGGCGAACAACTTTAAAACCGAGAAATTTTTACGTCTTTCATTTGGAAATGTGCTTATTTATTAAAAAATTAATTTTCAGCCGTGCACCGGAATTTAATTCGAAAATATTGCGTGTTTTGTATTCAGTATATCAGTTTCAAGGATTTCCAAACAATGGTTTCATTGTTTAAACAATGTATTCGGTTTTACTTTATTTAACATTTCTAAATCTCACACAGGTGAACTACTTTAAAACCAAAAATTTTTTACGTCATTCATTTGGAAATGTGCTTTTTTATTAGGAAATTAATTTTCAGCAGTGCACCGGAATTTAATTCGAAAATATTGCGTGTTTTGTATTCGGTATATCAGTTTAGAGGATTTCCTAACAATGGATTCATTGTTTAAACAATGTATTCAGTTTTACTTTATTTTACATTTCTAAAAATTCACGCAGGCGAACACCTTTAAAACGAAAAAAAATTTACGTCATTCATTTGGAAATGTGCTTTTTTATTAGGAAATTAATTTTTAGCCGTGCACCGGAATGTAATGCGAAAATATTGCGGGTTTTGAATTCGGTATATCATTTTCCAAGATTCCCTAACAATGGCTTCATTGTTTAAACAATGTCTTCGGTTTTACCTTATATTACATTTCTAAAAACTCACACAGGCAAACAAATTTAAAATCAGAAATTTTTACTTCATTCATTTGTAAATGGGCTTTTTTATTAGGAAATTAATTTTCAGCCGTGCACCGGAATTTAATTCGAAAATATTGCGTGTTTTGTATTCGGTATATCAGTTTAGAGGATTTCCTAACAATGGATTCATTGTTTAAACAATGTATTCAGTTTTACTTTATTTTACATTTCTAAAAATTCACGCAGGCGAACACCTTTAAAACGAAAAAAAAATTACGTCATTCATTTGGAAATGTGCTTATTTATTAAAAAATTAATTTTCAGCCGTACACCGGAATTTAATTCGAAAATATTGCGTGTTTTGTATTCGGTATATCAGTTTCAAGGATTTCCTAACAATGGTCTCATTGTTTAAACAATGCATTCAGTTTTACTTTATTTTATATTTCCAAAACTTCACACAGTCGAACACCTTTAAAACGAAAAAATATTTACGTCATTCACTTTTAAATGTGTTTATTTATTAGGAAATTAATTTTCAGCCATGCACCGGAATTTAATTCGAAAATTTTGCGTGTTTTCTATACGGTATATCAGTTTCTAGGATTTCATAACAATGGTTTCATTGTTTAAACAATGTATTCAGTTTTACTTTATTTTACATTTCTAAAAACTAACACTGGCGAACTACTTTAAAACCGAAAATTTTTTACACCATTCATTTGAAAATGTGCTTATGTCCAATTCGGGAATCGAACCCGGTCCCCTGGAATAGATCTCCAGTGCTCTACCACTTAGCCACAAGGACTATGGCATCTCTCACTTATAAAAGTCGGTAAGGTTGCAACCACAGCACTAGATGGAAAAGACTTCATGAGCACACAGTCTAGTGGCGAAACATGAGTAGCAAATGAACCCAGCATCGGTGAATATACATTTTTAATTAATTTTTCAGCTACATTTCAGAAGTGAAATTACGCTTCAAATTATTGAATATTAAATACGTGAATAATCTCATTGCTAACAAGTCTTAAACAAACTTCTATAAGTGACAAATGCCAAGCTGGGCACCGTCCTTGTGGCTTAGTGGTAGAGTCCTGGAGCTCCAGGGGCCCGGGATCGATTCCCGTCTTGGACAATTTCACTAAGTTGGTTTACGATTTGTTAGCAATGTGATTATTCACGTGTTTAATATTCAATGGTTTCATTGTTTAAACAATATTCGGTTTACTTTATTTTACATTTCTAAAAACTCACACTGGCGAACTACTTGAAAACCGAAAAATTTTTACATCATTCCTTTGAAAATGTGCTTATTTCTTAGAAAATATATTTTCAGCCGTGCCCCGGAATTTATTTCGAAAATATCGCATATTTTGTATTCGGTATATCAGTTTCTAGGATTTCCTAACAATGGTTTCATTGTTTAAACAATCTATTCCGTTTTACTTTATTTTACATTTCTAAAAACTCACACTGGCGAACAACTTTAAAACCGAGAAATTTTTACGTCTTTCATTTGGAAATGTGCTTATTTATTAGAAAATTAATTTTCAGCCGTGCACCGGAATTTAATTCGAAAATATTGCGTGTTTTGTATTCGCTATATCAGTTTAGAGGATTTCCTAACAATGGATTCATTGTTTAAAATATGAATTCAGTTTTACTTTATTTTACATTTCTAAAAATTCACGCAGGCGAACACCTTTAAAACGAAAAAATATTAACGTCATTCATTTGGAAATGTGCTTTTTTATTAGGAAATTAATTTTCAGCCGTGCACCGGAATGTAATGCGAAAATATTGCTAGTTTTGAATTTGGTATATCATTTTCCAAGATTTCCTAACAATGGTTTCATTGTTTAAACAATGTCTTCGGTTTTACCTTATATTACATTTCTAAAAACTCACACTGGAAAACTACTTTAAATCCGAAAAATTTTTACTTCATTCATTTGTAAATAGGCTTTTTTATTAGGAAATTAATTTTCAGCCGTGCACCGGAATTTAATGCGAAAATATTGCGTGTTTTGTATTCGGTATATCAGTTTCCAGGATTTCTTAGCAATGGTTTCATTGTCTAAACAATGTATTCGGTTCTACTTTATTTTACATTTCTAAAAACTCACACTGGCGAACTACTTTAAAACCGAAAAGTATTTACGTCATTCATTTGGAAATGTACTTTTTTATTAGGAAATTAATTTTCAGCCGTGCACCGGAATTTAATTCGAAAATATTGCGTGTTTTGTATTCGGTATATCAGTTTCAAGGATTTCCTAACAATGGTTTCATTGTTTAAACAATGTATTCAGTTTTACTTTATTTTTCATTTCTAAAAATTCACGCAGGCGAACACCTTTAAAACGAAAAAATATTTACGTCATTCATTTGGAAATGTGCTTTTTTATTAGGAAATTAATTTTCAGCCGTGCACCGGAATGTAATGCGAAAATATTGCAGGTTTTGAATTCGGTATATCATTTTCCAAGATTTCCTAACAATGGTTTCATTTTTTAAACAATGTCTTCGGTTTTACCTTATATTACATTTCCAAAAACTCACACTTGCAAACTACTTTAAATCCGAAAAAGTTTTACTTCTTTCATTTGTAAATAGGCTTTTTTATTAGGAAATTAATTTTCAGCCGTGCACCGGAATTTAATTCGAAAATATTGCGTGTTTTGTATTCGGTATATCAGTTTAGAGGATTTCCTAACAATGGTTTCATTGTTTAAACAATGTCTTTGGTTTTACCTTATATTACATTTCTAAAAACTCACACTGGCAAACTACTTTAAATCCGAAAAATTTTTACTTCATTCATTTGTAAATAGGCTTTTTTATTAGGAAATTAATTTTCAGCCGTGCACCGGAATTTAATGCGAAAATATATCGTGTTTTGTATTGGGTATATCAGTTTCCAGGATTCCCTAACAATGGTTTCATTGTTTAAACAATGTATTCGGTTTTGCTTCATTTTACATTTCTAAAAATTCACGCAGGCGAACACCTTTAAAACGAAAAAATATTTACGTCATTCATTTGGAAATGTACTTTTTTATTAGGAAATTAATTTTCAGCCGTGCACCGGAATTTAATTCGAAAATATTGCGTGTTTTGTATTCGGTATATCAGTTTCAAGGATTTCCTAACAATGGTCTCATTGTTTAAACAATGCCTTCAGTTTTACTTTATTTTATATTTCAAAAAATTCACACAGGCGAACACCTTTAAAACGAAAAAATATTTACGTCATTCACTTTTAAATGTGCTTATTTATTAGGAAATTAATTTTCAGCCATGCACCGGAATTTAATTCGAAAATTTTGCGTGTTTTCTATACGGTATATCAGTTTCTAGGATTTCATAACAATGGTTTCATTTTTTAAACAATGTATTCAGTTTTACTTTATTTTACATTTCTAAAAACTCACACTGGCGAACTACTTTAAAACCGAAAAATTTTTACACCATTCATTTTAAAATTTGCTGTCCAAGAAAAGATGTCCAAGCCTGGAATCGAACCCGGTCGCTTTTTCAAGAAGGCTCACGTTTTCAGCACCAGCCTTGGCGAGTTGGCGAAAGCGAGAGCGTTCAGCCAGCTCTAACGCCAATCGTCGTCTTGTGTTTTGTTTTGAACCGAAGTGGCGGAAGACGAACTAGCATATTTTAGAATAACAGTCCTACCTAAATTAAAGAAATATTTTCAGTTGTGTTCTAGCTGAAAAGAAATCTTCTTCGAAAGAAATTATATTACGAATTCTTATACTCTGTTTTATCGGAGGCCTTTATTACTTTTGATGATATAGACTAAAATTTTGATTATTTGATCCCCTCAAAAATCTAAATTTTCATTCAATTGAGCATTATTAATTCCATACCTCTTAAACAAAAACTCATTACCTTCATATATTTAGATATTTGATTACATATAAAGATGGATTTATGGGGATCATGAATTAATGCAGTTTCAGTGCATTTTGATGTATATAAACACAGATTTTAAAAAATACCTGTGGCAGAAAATTACTATATTTTCTGCGATGAACTTGTATAATTAATTTAATACCAAATCATTCTGCAGAAACAACCCCCAAAGTCGAGTGAAAATAGGCCAAACCAAGAAAGGAAAAAAAAAGCCTTTCACACCCCCAAATAGGATGTTTAGAAATTGCCTTTTTAATGTGAGATGAAATTCTTAAGGGGAGATGGGGTAGACGGAAGATTGAATGACTATCTTTTGTTGCTTCAAAGTAACAAATAAAATCATTAGAGAAATTTTTTAACTGCATATGATAGTGAGGGGCTATAGATTTAAATAGTTAAATTTATCAATTAACAAATAGAAAAAACAAACCAAAAAATTAAAAACTTGGAATATTTAACTTTTTTTTTTGGGGGGGGGGGGGGACAAAAACAAGCCTTTCTTTTTTTCCGGGGGGGAGGGGGGCAGAATTTGAATAATTGGTCTTTTACTTATAGTTACTTCAAAGTAATAAATAGGACAGAAAATTTAAAAAACTGTAAAGAATTAAAAAAAAAAAATGAAAGCGTGTGCACAAAAGGCTAATCCTTATTTTTTTGTAAATCTTTCATTCTATTTGGTTCCTTATCTTTTTTTTTATCGTAAATTACTTATTTGTTATTTAAAAATCAACAGATAGAGCAAAGCAGTAAACTTTATGCACTGTTATGGATAAGCGAAGGAATAGTTAACATTTCAGACACAATTTTAACTAATCTTTTCTGCAAGGCAACAATGAATTTTAAATGGGCAAAAAGTAGTGTGATGGAGGAGAGGATGGGGGGGGGGGGGGAGAAAATTCGAAATGGGAGGTTGCCTCAGACGATTGAGCATTATTTTATTGCCACTTCAACTTAATAAATAGAGCAATATGTGTGCAGAATGACGAAATATAAAGTGTGTGTGGGAGGGAATTTCATTCGAGAGAAGAATTTACATGATTTATTCAAATATGACGAATTATTATTTTTAAATAATAAATAAAACAACTAAGGCGAAATAATATTTAAAAATATGGCAAAAAATTTTAAATAAAAAACTGAAGAATTTTAAAGATTTTTAATTTTGTGCACTAGGGACAGACCAATGTCTTTTTCATAAAAACTCAAATAATGATAAAATTTTAACAATATTAAAATGTAATAGTAATTGATTTAATTGCATGCATCAACTTGCAATTATTTTAGCTCATAGATTTATTTGCAGGATACGGCTAAATAATTTATGCTTTATCGTTCAATCTAATTATAATCGAATTGATTTTAGTTTCAACTTCCTATTAACTTGTAATCGCAATTAAATTAAAAACAATTCATTTTTAATGAATTATTTCAGTGAAAATGTGTTTTATTAATGCAATCAACACGTCACATAATTATACCGCTTAATAATAAAAAAAAACTAAATTAATTCAGTAATAATACTAATAAAACTATGTTCAATTGTGTCATAAAAACATGATCAATACAATTATATTTATTAAAGAAAATCTTTACGTCTGTTTTTTAAAATACGTTCTCTATTTCTTCGAACATATAGCGAATTAATGAAATAAATTAATGTTATAGAACGGAAAAAAATAACTTATGTTTGAATTATATATATTTGTGCAATTAAAAGTTATTTTAATCCGAAAAAGATTTTTGTTTTAAGCAAGGTTCTAATTGCAAACCACGGCGAAATAACATTTCGTCTAGCTTTTTACATTTGCGGAAAAAACAAATGAAAAAAAGCACACCTCTTCCTCTCAGCAAAAGAATGAGGTTGCTTTTCGCTACGCGTACGACGTCACGAACAAAAAAGGGTGCGTAGCGTTGAATTTATCCCCGCGCCAACCCTTACTCTGGTGATAAAGTGCTCAAAACGTGAGCCTTCTTGAAAAAGCAACCCGGTCACCTGGAGTAGATCCCCAGTGCTCTACCACTTAGCCACAAGGACTATGGCATCTCTCACTTTAAAAAGTCGGTAAGGTTGCAACCACAGCACTAGATGGAAAAGACTTCATGAGCACACAATCTAGTGGCGAAACATGAGTAGCAAATGAACCCAGCATCGGTGTATATACATTTTTAATTAATTTTTCAGCTACATTTCAGCAGTGAAATTACGCTTCAAATTATTGAATATTAAATACGTGAATAATCTCATTGCTAACAAGTCTTAAACAAACTTCTATAAGTGACAAATGCCAAGCTGGGCACCGTCCGTGTGGCTTAGTCCTGGAGCTCCAGGGGCCCGGGATCGATTCCCGTCTTGGACAATTTCACTAAGTTGGTTTACGATTTGTTAGCAATGTGATTATTCACGTGTTTAATATTCAATGGTTTCATTGTTTAAACAATATTCGGTTTACTTTATTTTACATTTCTAAAAACTCACACTGGCGAACTACTTGAAAATCGAAAAATTTTTACATCATTCCTTTGAAAATGTGCTTATTTCTTAGAAAATATATTTTCAGCCGTGCCCCGGAATTTATTTCGAAAATATCGCATATTTTGTATACGGTATATACCTTGTGGCTTAGTGGTAGAGTCCTGGAGCTCCAGGGGCCCGGGATCGATTCCCGTCTTGGACAATTTCACTAAGTTGGTTTACGATTTGTTAGCAATGTGATTATTCACGTGTTTAATATTCAATGGTTTCATTGTTTAAACAATATTCGGTTTACTTTATTTTACATTTCTAAAAACTCACACTGGCGAACTACTTGAAAACCGAAAAATTTTTACATCATTCCTTTGAAAATGTGCTTATTTCTTAGAAAATATATTTTCAGCCGTGCCCCGGAATTTATTTCGAAAATATCGCATATTTTGTATTCGGTATATCAGTTTCTAGGATTTCCTAACAATGGTTTCATTGTTTAAACAATCTATTCCGTTTTACTTTATTTTACATTTCTAAAAACTCACACTGGCGAACAATTTTAAAACCGAGAAATTTTTACGTCTTTCATTTGGAAATGTGCTTATTTATTAGAAAATTAATTTTCAGCCCTGCACCGGAATTTAATTCGAAAATATTGCGTGTTTTGTATTCGCTATATCAGTTTAGAGGATTTCCTAACAATGGATTCATTGTTTAAAATATGAATTCAGTTTTACTTTATTTTACATTTCTAAAAATTCACGCAGGCGAACACCTTTAAAACGAAAAAATATTAACGTCGTTCATTTGGAAATGTGCTTTTTTATTAGGAAATTAATTTTCAGCCGTGCACCGGAATGTAATGCGAAAATATTGCTAGTTTTGAATTTGGTATATCATTTTCCAAGATTTCCTAACAATGGTTTCATTGTTTAAACAATGTCTTCGGTTTTACCTTATATTACATTTCTAAAAACTCACACTGGAAAACTACTTTAAATCCGAAAAATTTTTACTTCATTCATTTGTAAATAGGCTTTTTTATTAGGAAATTAATTTTCAGCCGTGCACCGGAATTTAATGCGAAAATATTGCGTGTTTTGTATTCGGTATATCAGTTTCCAGGATTTCTTAGCAATGGTTTCATTGTCTAAACAATGTATTCGGTTCTACTTTATTTTACATTTCTAAAAACTCACACTGGCGAACTACTTTAAAACCGAAAAGTATTTACGTCATTCATTTGGAAATGTACTTTTTTATTAGGAAATTAATTTTCAGCCGTGCACCGGAATTTAATTCGAAAATATTGCGTGTTTTGTATTTGGTATATCAGTTTCAAGGATTTCCTAACAATGGTTTCATTGTTTAAACAATGTACTCAGTTTTACTTTATTTTTCATTTCTAAAAATTCACGCAGGCGAACACCTTTAAAACGAAAAAATATTTACGTCATTCATTTGGAAATGTGCTTTTTTATTAGGAAATTAATTTTCAGTCGTGCACCGGAATGTAATGCGAAAATATTGCAGGTTTTGAATTCGGTATATCATTTTCCAAGATTTCCTAACAATGGTTTCATTTTTTAAACAATGTCTTCGGTTTTACCTTATATTACATTTCCAAAAATTCACACTTGCAAACTACTTTAAATCCGAAAAAGTTTTACTTCTTTCATTTGTAAATAGGCTTTTTTATTAGGAAATTAATTTTCAGCCGTGCACCGGAATTTAATTCGAAAATATTGCGTGTTTTGTATTCGGTATATCAGTTTAGAGGATTTCCTAACAATGGTTTCATTGTTTAAACAATGTCTTTGGTTTTACCTTATATTACATTTCTAAAAACTCACACTGGCAAACTACTTTAAATCCGAAAAATTTTTACTTCATTCATTTGTAAATAGGCTTTTTTATTAGGAAATTAATTTTCAGCCGTGCACCGGAATTTAATGCGAAAATATATCGTGTTTTGTATTGGGTATATCAGTTTCCAGGATTCCCTAACAATAGTTTCATTGTTTAAACAATGTATTCGGTTTTGCTTCATTTTACATTTCTAAAAATTCACGCAGGCGGACACCTTTAAAACGAAAAAATATTTACGTCATTCATTTGGAAATGTACTTTTTTATTAGGAAATTAATTTTCAGCCGTGCACCGGAATTTAATTCGAAAATATTGCGTGTTTTGTATTCGGTATATCAGTTTCAAGGATTTCCTAACAATGGTCTCATTGTTTAAACAATGCATTCAGTTTTACTTTATTTTATATTTCAAAAAATTCACACAGGCGAACACCTTTAAAACGAAAAAATATTTACGTCATTCACTTTTAAATGTGCTTATTTATTAGGAAATTAATTTTCAACCATCCACCGGAATTTAATTCGAAAATTTTGCGTGTTTTCTATACGGTGTATCAGTTTCTAGGATTTCATAACAATGGTTTCATTTTTTAAACAATGTACTCAGTTTTACTTTATTTTACATTTCTAAAAACTCACACTGGCGAACTACTTTAAAACCGAAAAATTTTTACACCATTCATTTGAAAATGTGCTGTCCAAGAAAAGATGTCCAAGCCTGGAATCGAACCCGGTCGCTTTTTCAAGAAGGCTCACGTTTTCAGCACCAGCCTTGGCGAGTTGGCGAAAGCGAGAGCGTTCAGCCAGCTCTAACGCCAGTCGTCGTCTTGTGTTTTGTTTTGAACCGAAGTGGCGGAAGACGAACTAGCATATTTTAGAATAACAGTCCTACCTAAATTAAAGAAATATTTTCAGTTGTGTTCTAGCTGAAAAGAAATCTTCTTCGAAAGAAATTATATTACGAATTCTTATACTCTGTTTTATCGGAGGCCTTTATTACTTTTGATGATATAGACTAAAATTTTGATTATTTGATCCCCTCAAAAATCTAAATTTTCATTCAATTGAGCATTATTAATTCCATACCTCTTAAACAAAAACTCATTACCTTCATATATTTAGATATTTGATTACATATAAAGATGGATTTATGGGGATCATGAATTAATGCAGTTTCAGTGCATTTTGATGTATATAAACACAGATTTTAAAAAATACCTGTGGCAGAAAATTACTATATTTTCTGCGATGAACTTATATAATTAATTTAATACCAAATCATTCTGCAGAAACAACCCCCAAAGTCGAGTGAAAATAGGCCAAACCAAGAAAGGAAAAAAAAAGCCTTTCACACCCCCAAATAGGATGTTTAGAAATTGCCTTTTTAATGTGAGATGAAATTCTTAAGGGGAGATGGGGTAGACGGAAGATTGAATGACTATCTTTTGTTGCTTCAAAGTAACAAATAAAATCATTAGAGAAATTTTTTAACTGCATATGATAGTGAGGGGCTATAGATTTAAATAGTTAAATTTATCAATTAACAAATAGAAAAAACAAACCAAAAAATTAAAAACTTGGAATATTTAACTTTTTTTTTTTGGGGGGGGGGGGGGACAAAAACAAGCCTTTCTTTTTTTTCCGGGGGGGGGGCAGAATTTGAATAATTGGTCTTTTACTTATAGTTACTTCAAAGTAATAAATAGGACAGAAAATTTAAAAAACTGTAAAGAATTAAAAAAAAAATGAAAGCGTGTGCACAAAAGGCTAATCCTTATTTTTTTGTAAATCTTTCATTCTATTTGGTTCCTTATCTTTTTTTTTATCGTAAATTACTTATTTGTTATTTAAAAATCAACAGATAGAGCAAAGCAGTAAACTTTATGCACTGTTATGGATAAGCGAAGGAATAGTTAACATTTCAGACACAATTTTAACTAATCTTTTCTGCAAGGCAACAATGAATTTTAAATGGGCAAAAAGTAGTGTGATGGAGGAGAGGATGGGGGGGGGGGAGAAAATTCGAAATGGGAGGTTGCCTCAGACGTTTGAGCATTATTTTATTGCCACTTCAACTTAATAAATAGAGCAATATGTGTGCAGAATGACGAAATATAAAGTGTGTGTGGGAGGGAATTTCATTCGAGAGAACAATTTACATGATTTATTCAAATATGACGAATTATTATTTTTAAATAATAAATAAAACAACTAAGGCGAAATAATATTTAAAAATATGGCAAAAAAATTTAAATAAAAAACTGAAGAATTTTAAAGATTTTTAATTTTGTGCACTAGGGACAGACCAATGTCTTTTTCATAAAAACTCAAATAATGATAAAATTTTAACAATATTAAAATGTAATAGTAATTGATTTAATTGCATGCATCAACTTGAAATTATTTTAGCTCATAGATTTAATTACAGGATACGGCTAAATAATTTATGCTTTATCGTTCAATCTAATTATAATCGAATCGATTTTTGTTTCAACTTCCTATTAACTTCTAATCGCAATTAAATTAAAAACAATTCATTTTTAATGAATTATTTCAGTGAAAATGTGTTTTATTAATGCAATCAACACGTCACATAATTATACCGCTTAATAATAATAATAAAAAAAACTAAATTAATTCAGTAATAATACTAATAAAACTATGTTCAATTGTGTCATAAAAACATGATCAATACAATTATATTTATTAAAGAAAATCTTTACGTCTGTTTTTTAAAATACGTTCTCTATTTCTTCGAACATATAGCGAATTAATGAAATAAATTAATGTTATAGAACGGAAAAAAATAACTTATGTTTGAATTATATATATTTGTGCAATTAAAAGTTATTTTAATCCGAAAAAGATTTTTGTTTTAAGCAAGGTTCTAATTGCAAACCACGGCGAAATAACATTTCGTCTAGCTTTTTACATTTGCGGAAAAAACAAATGAAAAAAAGCACACCTCTTCCTCTCAGCAAAAGAATGAGGTTGCTTTTCGCTACTCGTACGACGTCACGAACAAAAAAGGGTGCGTAGCGTTGAATTCATCCCCGCGCCAACCCTTACTCTGGTGATAAAGTGCTCAAAACGTGAGCCTTCTTGAAAAAGCAACCCGGTCCCCTGGAATAGATCTCCAGTGCTCTACCACTTAGCCACAATGACTATGGCATCTCTCACTTATAAAAGTCGGTAAGGTTGCAACCACAGCACTAGATGGAAAAGACTTCATGAGCACACAATCTAGTGGCTAAACATGAGTAGCAAATGAACCCAGCAACGGTGAATATACATTTTTAATTAATTTTTCAGCTACATTTCAGCAGTGAAATTACGCTTCAAATTATTGAATATTAAATACGTGAATAGTCACATTGCTAACAAGTCGTAAACAAACTTCTATAAGTGACAGATGCCAAGCTGGGCACCGTCTTTGTGGCTTAGTGGTAGAGCACTGGTGCTCCATGGGCCCGGGATCGATTCCCGTGTTGGACATTTTTCACTAAGTTGGTTTACGATTTGTTAGCAATGTGATTATTCACGTAGTTAATATTCAATGGTTTCATTGTTTATACAATATTCGGTTTTACTTTATTTTGCTTTTCAAAAAACTCACACAGGTGAACTACTTTAAAACCGAAAAATTTTTACTTCATTCATTTGTAAATATGCTTTTTTAATAGGAAATTAATTTTCAGCCGTGCACCGGAATTTAATTCGAAACTATTGCGTGTTTTGTATTCGGTATATCAGTTTCAAGGATTTCCAAACAATGGTTTCATTGTTTAAATAATGCATTCAGTTTTACTTTATTTTGCATTTCTAAAAATTCACACAGGCGAACACCTTTAAAACGGAAAAATATTTACGTCATTCATTTGGAACTGTGCTTTTTTATGAGGAAATTAATTTTCAGACGTGCACCGGAATTTAATGCGAAAATATTGCGTGTTTTTTATTCGGTATTCCTCCTATCTGCTTTTTATTCTAGGATTCCTTAACAATGGTTTCATTGTTTAAACAATGTATTTGGTTTTACTTTATTTTACATTCCTAAAACTTCTCACAGCCGAACAACTTTAAAACCGAAAAATTTTTACGTCATTCATTTTTAAATGTGCTTACTTATTAAGAAATTAATTTTCAGCCGTGCACCGGAATTTAATTCGAAAATATTGCGTGTTTTGTATACGGTGTATCAGTTTCCAAGATTTCTTAACAATGGTTTCATTGTTTAAACAATGTGTTAAATTTTACATCATTTTAAATTTCTAAAAATTCTCACAGGAGAACACATTTAAAACGGCAAATATTTTACGTCATTCATTTGGAAATGTGCTAATTTATTAGGAAAATAACTTTTAGCCGTGCACCGGAATTTAAATCGAAAATATTTCATGTTTTGAATTCAGTATATCAGTTATTTGGGATATCCTAAAAATGCACTAGATTAATATTAATACAATTATTCTAATTGGTAAATAAATCATCTAATAATCTAACAATGATTTCATTGTTTAAACAATGTATTCGGTTTTACTTTATTTTACATTTCTAAAAACTCACACAGGCGAACAACTTTAAAACCGAAAAATGTTTACTTCAATCATCAGTTAATGTGCATATTTATTACGAAATCAATTTTCAGCCGTGCACCGGAATATAATTTGAAAATATTGCGTGTTTTGTATTCAGTATATTAATTTTCCAGGATTCCCTAACAATGGTTTCATTGTTTAAACAATGTATTTGTTTTTATTTTATTTTATATACCTAAAACTTCACACAGGCGAACTTTTTTAAAACCGAAAAATTATTACATCATTTATTCGAAAATATCCTTATGTCCAAGCCGGGAACAGAACCCAGTCACCTGGAATAGATCTCCAGTGCTCTACCACTAAGCCACATGGACGATGCCCAGCTTGGCATCTCTCACTTATAGAAGCCGGTAATGTTGCAGCCACAGCACTAGATGGAAAAGTCTTCCTGAGCACACAATCTAGTGGCGAAACATGAGTAGCAAATGAACCCAGCATCGGTGAATATACATATTAAATTAATTTTTCAACTACTTTTCAGCAGTGAAATTACGCTTGAAATTATTGAATATTAAATACGTGAATAATCACATTGCTAACAAGTCCTAAACAGACTTATATAAGTGAGAGTTGCCAAGCTGGACATCGTCTTTGTGGCTTTGTGGTAGAGCACTGGAGATCTGTTTCAAAGGCCCGGGATCGATTCCCGGCTAGGACATTTTTCACTAAGTTGGTTTACGACTTGTTAGCAATGTGATTATTCACGTATTTAATATTCAATGGTTTCATTGTTTAAACATTATTCGGTTTAACTTATTTTGCATTTCAAAAAACTCACACAGGTGAACTACTTTAAAACCGAAAAATGTTTATTTCATTCATTTGTAAATAGGCTTTTTTATTAGGAAATTAATTTTCAGCCGTGCACCGGAATTTAATGCGAAAATATATCGTGTTCTGTATTGGGTATATCAGTTTCCAGGATTCCCTAACAATGGTTTCATTGTTTAAACAATGTATTCGGTTTTGCTTCATTATACATTTCTAAAAATTCACGCAGGCGAACACCTTTAAAACGAAAAAATATTTACGTCATTCATTTGGAAATGTGCTTTTTTATTAGGAAATTAATTTTCAGCCATGCACCGGAATGTAATGCGAAAATATTGCGTGTTTTGTATTCGGTATATCAGTTTCAAGGATTTCCTAACAATGGTCTCATTGTTTAAACAATGCATTCAGTTTTACGTTATTTTACATTTCCAAAAATGCACACAGGCGAACAACTTTAAAACCGAGAAATTTTTACGTCTTTCATTTGGAAATGTGCTTATTTATTAGAAAATTAATTTTCAGCCGTGCACCGGAATTTAATTCGAAAATATTGCGTGTTTTGTATTCGGTATATCAGTTTCCAGGATTTCCAAACAATGGTTTCATTGTTTAAACAATGTATTCGGTTTTAATTTATTTTACATTTCTAAAATCTCACACTGGCGAACTACTTTAAAACCGAAAAATTTTTACATCATTCCTTTGAAAATGTGCTTATTTCTTAGAAAATTAATTTTCAGGCGTGCACCGGAATGTAATGCGAAAATATCGCATATTTTGTATTCGGTATATCAGTTTCTAGGATTTCCTAACAATGGTTTCATTCACTAGATTAATATTAACACAATTATTCTAATTGGTAAACAAATCATATTAGATGTAAATTTCCAACTGGGCGAAAAATGTCCGGACCAGGATTCGAACCCGGGACCTCCTGGCTGAAGCCGCCAGTGCTATACCATCTGAGCTATCCCGGACGATTCTGGTCGAACTTTTTCACCAAGGTTAGCTGGGTGAAAAAGTACGATCAGAATCGTCCGGGATAGCTCAGATGGCAGAGCACTGGCGGCTTCAGCCAGGAGGTCCCGGGTTCGAATCCTTATCCGGACATTTTTCGCCCAGTTGGAAATTTACATCTAATATGATTTGTTTACCAATTAGAATAATTGTGTTAATATTAATCTAGTGTAATTCCGTATCCGGCGATTTCTGGAGTGCCATTACCTGTGATTTATTCTGTTGAGCTGAACCAGGTTTCAGACCAGATGCTGTAATCATCAAGGTTAGCTGGGTGAAAAAGTTCGACCAGAATCGTCCGGGATAGCTCAGATGGCAGAGCACTGGCGGCCTCAGCCAGGAGGTCCCGGGTTCGAATCCTGGTGCGGACATTTTTCGCCCAGTTGGAAATTTACATCTAAAAATGGTTTCATTGTTTAAACAATGTATTCGGTTTTACTTTATTTAATATTTCTAAAAACTCACACAGGTGAACTACTTTAAAACGAAAAAATATTTACGTCATTCATTTGGAAATGTGCTTTTTAGTTAGGAAATTAATTTTCAGCCGTGCACCGGAATGTAATGCGAAAATATTGCGTGTTTTTATTCGGTATATCAGTTTCCAGGATTGCCAAACAATGGTTTCATTGTTTAAACAATGTATTTTGTTTTACTTTATTTTACATTCCTAAAACTTCACACAGGTGAACAACTTTAAAACCGAAAAATTTTTACGTCATTCATTTTTAAATTTGCTTATTTATTAGGAAATTAATTTTCAGCCGTGCACCGGAATTTAATTCGAAAATATTGCGTGTTTTGTATTCGGTATATCAGTTTCCAAGATTTCTTAACATTGGTTTCATTGTTTAAACAATGTATTCGGTTCTACTTTATTTTACATTTCTAAAAACTCACACTGGCGAACTACTTTAAATCCGAAAAATTTTTACTTCATTCATTTGTAAATAGGCTTTTTCATTAAGAAATTAATATTCAGCCGTGCACCGGAATTTAATGCGAAAGTATAACGTGTTTTGTATTCGGTATATCTGTTTCCAAGATTTCTTAACATTGGTTTCATTGTTTAAACAATGTATTCGGTTTTGCTTCATTTTACATTTCTAAAAATTCACACAGGCGAACAACTTTAAAACCGAGAAATTTTTACGTCTTTCATTTGGAAATGGGCTTATTTATTAGAAAATTAATTTTCAGCCGTGCACCAGAATTTAATTTGAAAATATTGCGTGTTTTGTATTCGGTGTATCAGTTTCCAGGATTTCTTAACAATGGTTTCATTGTTTAAACAATGTGTTAAGTTTTACTTCCTTTTAAATTTCTAAAAATTCGCACAGGAGAACACCTTTAAAACGGCAAATACTTTACGTCATTCATTTGGAAATGTGTTAATTTATTAGGAAAATAACTTTTAGCCGTGCACCGGAATTTAATTCGAAAATATTTCATGTTTTGTATTCAGTATATCAGTCATTTGGGATATCCTAACAATGCACTAGATTAATATTAATACAATTATTCTAATTGGTAAATAAATCATCTAATATCCTAACAATGGTTTCATTGTTTAAAAAAAGTATTCGGTTTTACTTTATTTTACATTTCTAAAAACTCACACAGGCGAACAACTTTAAAACCGAAAAATGTTTACTTCATTCATCAGTTAATGTGCATATTTATTACGAAATCAATTTTCAGCCGTGCACCGGAATATAATTTGAAAATATTGCATGTTTTGTATTCGGTATATCAGTTGACAGGATTACCTAAAGATGGTTTCATTGTTTAAATAATGTATTCGGTTTTAATTTATTTTATATTCCTAAAACTTCACACAGGCGAACTACTTTAAAACCGAAAAATTATTACATCATTTATTCGAAAATATCCTTATGTCCAAGCCGGGAACAGAACCCAGTCCCCTGGAATAGATCTCCAGTGCTCTACCACTAAGCCACATGGACGAAGCCCAGCTTGGCATCTCTCACTTATAGAATTCGGTAAGGCTGCAGCCACAGCACTAGAGGGAAAAGTCTTCCTGAGCACACAATCTAGTGGCGAAACATGAGTAGCAAATGAACCCAGCATCGGTGAATATACATTTTTAATTAATTTTTCAACTACTTTTCAGCAGTGAAATTACGCTTGAAATTATTGAATATTAAATACGTGAATAATCACATTGCTAACAAGTCCTAAACAGACTTATATAAGTGAGAGTTGCCAAGCTGGACATCGTCTTTGTGGCTTAGTGGTAGAGCACTGGAGATCTTTTTCAAAGGCCCGGGATCGATTCCCTGCTAGGACGTTTTCCCCTAAGTTGGTTTACGACTTGTTAGCAATGTGATTATTCACGTATTTAATATTCAATGGTTTCATTGTTTCAACATTATTCGGTTTTACCTTATTTTGCATTTCAAAAAACTCACACAGGTGAACTACTTTAAAACCGAAAAATGTTTATTTCATTCATTTGTAAATAGGCTTTTTTATTAGGAAATTAATTTTCAGCCGTGCACCGGAATTTAATGCGAAAATATATCGTGTTCTGTATTGGGTATATCAGTTTCCAGGATTCCCTAACAATGGTTTCATTGTTTAAACAATGTATTCGGTTTTGCTTCATTTTACATTTCTAAAAATTCACGCAGGCGAACACCTTTAAAACGAAAAAATATTTACGTCATTCATTTGGAAATGTGCTTTTTTATTAGGAAATTAATTTTCAGCCATGCACCGGAATTTAATGCGAAAATATATCGTGTTTTGTATTTGGTATACCAGTTTCCAGGGTTCCCTAACAATGGTTTCATTGTTTAAACAATGTATTCGTATTTTCTTCATTTTACATTTCTAAAAATTCTCACAGCCGAACAACTTTTAAACCGAGAAATTTTTACGTCTTTCATTTGAAAATGTGCTTATTTCTTAGAAAATAAATTTTCAGCCGTGCCCCGGAATTTATTTCGAAAATATCGCATATTTTGTATTCGGTATATCAGTTTCTAGGATTTCCTAACAATGGTTTCATTGTTTAAACAATGTATTCGGTTTTACTTTATTTTACATTTCTAAAAACTCACACAGGTGAACTACTTTAAAACCGAAAATTTTTTACGTCATTCATTTGTAAATAGGCATTTTTATTAGGAAATTTATTTTCAGCCGTGCAATGGAATATAATGCGAAAATATATCGTGTTTTGTATTCGATATATAAGTTTCAAGGATTTCCTAACAATGGTCTCATTGTTTAAACAATGCATTCAGTTTTAATTTATTTTACATTTCTAAAATTCACACTGGCGAACAACTTTACAACCGAAAAATGTTTACGTCATTCATTTTTAAATGTGCTTATTTATTAGGAAATTAATTTTCAGCCGTGCACTGGAATTTAATTCGAAATTATTGCGTGTTTTGTATTCGGAATATCAGTTTCCAGGATTTCTTAACAATGGTTTCATTGTTTAAACAATGTATTCGGTTCTACTTTATTTTACATTTCTAAAAACTCACACTGGCGAACTACTTTAAAACCGAAAAATATTTACGTCATTCATTTGGAAATGTATTTTTTTTTAGGAAATTAATTTTCAGCCGTGCACCGGAATTTAATTCGAAAATATTGAGTGTTTTGTATTCGGTATACCAGTTTCAAGGATTTCCTAACAATGGTTTCATTGTTTAAACAATGTATTCAGTTTTACTTTATTTTTCATTTCTAAAAATTCACGCAGGCGAACACCTTTAAAACGAAAAAATATTTACGTCATTCATTTTGAAATGTGCTTTTTTATTAGGAAATTAATTTTCAGCCGTGCACCGGAATGTAATTCGAAAATATTGCGTGTTTTGAATTCGGTATATCATTTTCCAAGATTTCCTAACAATGGTTTTATTGTTTAAACAATGTCTTCGGTTTTACCTTATTTTACATTTCTAAAAACTCACACTGGAAAACTACTTCAAATCCGAAAAATTTTTACTTCATTCATTTGTAAATAGGCTTTTTTATTAGGAAATTAATTTTCAGCCGTGCACCGGAATTTAATGCGAAAATATATCGTGTTTTGTATTGGATATATCAGTTTCCAGGATTCCCTAACAATGGTTTCATTGTTTAAACAATGCTTTCAGTTTTACTTTATTTTTATTTCCAAAAATTCACACAGGCGAACAAATTTAAAACCAGAAATTTTTACTTCATTCATTTGTAAATGGACTTTTTTATTAGGAAATTAATTTTCAGCCGTGCACCGGAATTTAATTCGGAAATATTGCGTGTTTTGTATTCGGTACATCAGTTTCAATGATTTATTAACAATTGTCTCATTATTTAAACAATGCATTCGGTTTTACTTTATTTTATATTTCCAAAAATTCACACAGGCGAACAACTTTAAAACCGAGAAATTTTTACGTCTTTCATTTGGAAATGTGCTTATTTATTAAAAAATTAATTTTCAGCCGTGCACCGGAATTTAATTCGAAAATATATCGTGTTTTCTATTGGATATGTGAGTTTCCAGGATTCCCTAACAATGATTTCATTGTTTAAACAATGTATTCGGTTTTTCTTTATTTTACATTTCTAAAAACTCACATTTGAGAACAACTTTAAAACCGAAAAATTTTTACGTCATTCATTTTTAAATGTGCTTATTTATTAGGAAATTAATTTTCAGCCGTACACTGGAATTTAATTCGAAAATATTGCGTGTTTTGTATTCGGTATACCAGTTTCAAGGATTTCCTAACAATGGTTTCATTGTTTAAACAATGTATTCAGTTTTACTTTATTTTTCATTTCTAAAAATTCACGCAGGCGAACACCTTTAAAACGAAAAAATATTTACGTCATTCATTTTGAAATGTGCTTTTTTATTAGGAAATTAATTTTCAGCCGTGCACCGGAATGTAATTCGAAAATATTGCGTGTTTTGAATTCGGTATATCATTTTCCAAGATTTCCTAACAATGGTTTTATTGTTTAAACAATGTCTTCGGTTTTACCTTATTTTACATTTCTAAAAACTCACACTGGAAAACTACTTCAAATCCGAAAAATTTTTACTTCATTCATTTGTAAATAGGCTTTTTTATTAGGAAATTAATTTTCAGCCGTGCACCGGAATTTAATGCGAAAATATATCGTGTTTTGTATTGGATATATCAGTTTCCAGGATTCCCTAACAATGGTTTCATTGTTTAAACAATGCTTTCAGTTTTACTTTATTTTTATTTCCAAAAATTCACACAGGCGAACAAATTTAAAACCAGAAATTTTTACTTCATTCATTTGTAAATGGACTTTTTTATTAGGAAATTAATTTTCAGCCGTGCACCGGAATTTAATTCGGAAATATTGCGTGTTTTGTATTCGGTACATCAGTTTCAATGATTTATTAACAATTGTCTCATTATTTAAACAATGCATTCGGTTTTACTTTATTTTATATTTCCAAAAATTCACACAGGCGAACAACTTTAAAACCGAGAAATTTTTACGTCTTTCATTTGGAAATGTGCTTATTTATTAAAAAATTAATTTTCAGCCGTGCACCGGAATTTAATTCGAAAATATATCGTGATTTCTATTGGATATGTGAGTTTCCAGGATTCCCTAACAATGATTTCATTGTTTAAACAATGTATTCGGTTTTTCTTTATTTTACATTTCTAAAAACTCACATTTGAGAACAACTTTAAAACCGAAAAATTTTTACGTCATTCATTTTTAAATGTGCTTATTTATTAGGAAATTAATTTTCAGCCGTGCACTGGAATTTAATTCGAAATTATTGCGTGTTTTGTATTCGGAATATCAGTTTCCAGGATTTCTTAACAATGGTTTCATTGTTTAAACAATGTATTCGGTTCTACTTTATTTTACATTTCTAAAAACTCACACTGGCGAACT
The DNA here is from genome assembly GCA_963932465.1 of Maratus speciosus. Taxonomy (NCBI): domain Eukaryota; kingdom Metazoa; phylum Arthropoda; class Arachnida; order Araneae; family Salticidae; genus Maratus; species Maratus speciosus. The sequence goes on from CAWVRF010000376.1 coordinate 26,816, forward strand.
ACTTTAAAACCGAAAAATATTTACGTCATTCATTTGGAAATGTATTTTTTTTAGGAAATAAATTTTCACCCGTGCACCGGAATTTAATTCGAAATTATTGCGTGTTTTGTATTCGGAATATCAGTTTCCAGGATTTCTTAACAATGGTTTCATTGTTTAAACAATGTATTCGGTTCTACTTTATTTTACATTTCTAAAAACTCACACTGGCGAACTACTTTAAAACCGAAAAATATTTACGTCATTCATTTGGAAATGTATTTTTTTTTTAGGAAATTAATTTTCAGCCGTGCACCGGAATTTAATTCGAAAATATTACGTGTTTTGTATTCGGTATACCAGTTTCAAGGATTTCCTAACAATGGTTTCATTGTTTAAACAATGTATTCAGTTTTACTTTATTTTTCATTTCTAAAAATTCACGCAGGCGAACACCTTTAAAACGAAAAATTATTTACGTCATTCATTTTGAAATGTGCTTTTTTATTAGGAAATTAATTTTCAGCCGTGCACCGGAATGTAATGCGAAAATATTGCGTGTTTTGAATTCGGTATATCATTTTCTAAGATTTCCTAACAATGGTTTTATTGTTTAAACAATGTCTTCGGTTTTACCTTATTTTACATTTCTAAAAACTCACACTGGCAAACTACTTTAAATCCGAAAAATTTTTACTTTATTCATATGTAAATAGGCTTTTTTATTAGGAAATTAATTTTCAGCCGTGCACCGGAATTTAATGCGAAAATATATCGTGTTTTGTATTAGGTATATCAGTTTCCAGGATTCCCTAACAACGGTTTCATTGTTTAAACAATGTATTCGGTTTTGCTTCATTTTACATTTCCAAAAATTCACACAGGCAAACAAATTTAAAACCAGAAATTTTTACTTCATTCATTTGTAAATGGGCTTTTTTATTTGGAAATTAATTTTCAGCCGTGCACCAGAATTTAATTCGGAAATATTGCGTGTTTTGTATTCGGTACATCAGTTTCAAGGATTTCCTAACAATGGTCTCATTGTTTAAACAATGCATTCAGTTTTACTTTATTTTACATTTCCAAAAATTCACACAGGCGAACAACTTTAAAACCGAGAAATTTTTACGGCTATCATTTGGAAATGTGCTTATTTATTAAAAAATTTATTTTCAGCCGTGCACCGGAATTTAATTCGAAAATATTGCGTGTTTTGTATTCGGTATATCAGTTTCAAGGATTTCCAAACAATGGTTTCATTGTTTAAACAATGTATCCAGTTTTACTTTATTTAACATTTCTAAAAACTCACACAGGTGAACTACTTTAAAACCAAGAATTTTTTACGTCATTCATTTGGAAATGTGCTTTTTTATTAGGAAATTAATTTTCAGCCGTTCACCGGAATTTAATTCAAAAATATTGCGTGTTTTGTATTCGGTATATCAGTTTAGAGGATTTCCTAACAATGGATTCATTGTTTAAACAATGTATTCAGTTTTACTGTATTTTACATTTCTAAAAATTCACGCAGGCGAACACCTTTAAAACGAAAAAAAATTTACGTCATTCATTTGGAAATGTGCTTTTTTATTAGGAAATTAATTTTCAGCCGTGCACCGGAATGTAATGCGAAAATATTGCAGGTTTTGAATTCGGTATATCATTTTCCAAGATTTCCTAACAATGGTTTCATTGTTTAAACAATGTCTTCGGTTTTACCTTATTTTACATTTCTAAAAACTCACACTGGCGAACTACATTAAAACCGAAAAATTTTTACACCATTCATTTGAAAATGTGCTTATGTCCAAGCCGGGAATCGAACCCGGTCGCCTGGAATAGATCTCCAGTGCTCTACCACTTAGCCACAAGGACTATGGCATCTCTCACTTATAAAAGTCGGTAAGGTTGCAACCACAGCACTAGATGGAATAGACTTCATGAGCACACAATCTAGTGGCTAAACATGAGTAGCAAATGAACCCAGCATCGGTGAATATACATTTTTAATTAATTTTTCAGCTACATTTCAGCAGTGAAATTACGCTTCAAATTATTGAATATTAAATACGTGAATAGTCACATTGCTAACAAGTCGTAAACAGACTTCTATAAGTGACAGATGCCAAGCTGGGCACCGTCCTTGTGGCTTAGTAGTAGAATCCTGGAGCTCCAGGGGCCCGGGATCGATTCCCGTCTTGGACAATTTCACTAAGTTGGTTTACGATTTGTTAGCAATGTGATTATTCACGTGTTTAATATTCAATGGTTTCATTGTTTAAACGGTATTCGGTTTTACTTTATTTTACATTTCTAAAAACTCACACTGGCGAACAAATTTAAAACCAGGTATTTTTACTTCATTTATTTGTAAATGGGCTTTTTTATTAGGAAATTAATTTTCAGCCGTGCATCGGAATTTAATTCGAAAATATTGCGTGTTTTGTATTCGGTATATCAGTTTCCAGGATTTCTTAACAATGGTTTCATTGGTTAAACAATGTATTCGGTTCTATTTTATTTTACATTTCTAAAAACTCACACTGGCGATTTACTTTAAAACCAAAAATTGTTTACGTCATTCATTTGGAAATGTGCTTTTTTATTAGGAAATTAATTTTCAGCCGTGCACCTGAATTTAATTCGAAAATATTGCGTGTTTTGTATCGGTATATCAGCTTAGAGGATTTCCTAACAATGGATTCATTGTTTAAACAATGTATTCAGTTTTACTTTATTTTACATTTCTAAAAATTCACGCAGGCGAACACCTTTAAAACGAAAAAATATTTACGTCATTCATTTGGAAATGCGCTTTTGTATTAGGAAATTAATTTTCAGCCATGGACCGGAATGTAATGCGAAAATATTGCTTGTTTTGAATTCGGTATATCATTTTCCAAGATTTCCTAACAATAGTTTCATTGTTTAAGGGTACAGTGGACTTTGAAAACTAACTTTTTTAATTACCAATGTTTTTTTTTGAAATTTTCAGGATATAGTTATAATATAAAGAAAGTGTTATTTACCAAATTTTATGAAAATATCTTAAAAATTTTTTGAGATATTTAAATTTTAAAATTGCCAGATTTCAAAACGCTCCATGCGCATTCCAAATTTAACCACATTTCCAATAATCTCGCATAATACTCTTTGAATATATAAACACAAAACTTACTACAAAATTTTAGAAAATTTTATTAAAAAAGACAAAAAAATTGATTTAAATTGATTTTTTTCAATTTTTTCATTAAAATTTCATTAAATTTTGTATATTACTCTTAAATTTTCAATTTTAAATACATGTAACAAAGTTTATTTCTAGTAACAAATATGTACACAGATATTAAGGACATTTCTGAGAAGTTTCATTAAAATTGAAAGCTGTGTGTTGCGCATGGAACATTTGAAAGTCATGAAAACGGTAAAAATATTGATTCTGAGAAAAACACGTTTTAATGATTTAAATGTTCGTAAATTTTTTAAAAGCTTATATTGAAACAATATTGGATACAAGTGAAGGATATAATATTATTAATAACCTATACAACATTTTTTATGTCTCTAAGAGAAATATAGATGCGTACTTACTCCGTTGCAGAAACGGGGCGAACAGCAACATTGTCGCAGAAACTAAACGACATATTTCAAAACGACCTTTTACAGAAAGATACCAACATATATATATATATATTAACTTTCTATATATATTTATAATGCATATAAGAACTAATGCACAAAATTTAGTTATAATAACTCCAATAGAACTCGACATATTCAAAACTAAAAAATTATAAATGACGGAAATTACCATATCTATGAAATCAAAACGCTCCATGCGGAATCAGATTTCAGACACATTTGAAATAATCTGATATAATCATCCTTGAATGCACAAAAACAAAACTTACTACAAAATTTTAGCAAATAATATTAAAAAAAATTATAAAAATTGATTTAAACTGATGTTTTTCAATTTTTTCATTAAAATTTCTATAAATTTTGTATATTATTCTTACATTGTCAATTTTAAATACATGTAATAAAGTTTATTGTAAGTAAAAAATATTTACACTGGTATAAAGAAAATTTCTGACAATTTTCAATAAAATTGAAAGCAATGTGTAGCGCATGGGACATTTGAAAGTCGAGTAATATACCCCGTTAGAGAAACGGGGCAACACAGCAACACTGTCTCAGAAACTAAACGACAGTGTTGATTTCCGGGGGTGGCATCCTCCCCCCCCCCAAGGATTTGCCGTTTTGTGTTTTCAATGGTCAAAAGGTGCAATTTCTCCCCCCCCCCCCCCCTCAACTCTATAATGTCACCCCGGAGCCACAGAAATCCCTCCCGGAGAAAAGTGCCTGAATTCAACATTGCTAAACGACATATTTCAAAACGACATTTTACAGAAAAATACCAGTATATATATATTAACTTTCTACATATATTTATAATGCGAATAAGAATCAATGCACAAAATTTGGTTATAAAAACTCTAATAGAACTCGAAATATTCAAAACTAAAAAATTATAAATGACGGAAATTACGATATCTATAAAATCAAAACACTCCATGCGCAATCAGATTTCAGACACATTTGCAATAATCTGATATAATCATCTTTGAATGCTCAAAAACAAAACTTACTACAAAATTTTAGCAAATTATATTTATAAAAAATTGATTTAAACTGATGTTTTTCAATTTTTTCATTAAAATTTCTATAAATTTTGTATATTACTCTTACATTGTCAATTTTAAATACATGTAATAAAGTTTATTGTAAGTAAAAAATATTGACACTGGTATAAAGGAAATTTCTGAGAATTTTCAATAAAATTGAAAGCAATGTGTTGCGCATGGGACATTTGAAAGTCGAGTAATATGCCCCGTTGCAGAAACCGGGCGACACAGCGACACTGTCGCAGAAACTAAACGACAATGTTGATTTCAGGGGGTGGCAACCCCCCCCCCCCCAAAGATTTGAGGTTTTGTGTTTTCAATGGTCAAAAGGTGCAATTCCCCCCCCCCCCCCCAACTCTATAATGTTCCCCTGGAGAAAAGTGTCTGAATTCAACACTGCTAGACGACATATTTCAAAACGACTTTTTACAGAAAAATACCAGTATATATATATTAACTTTCTACATATATTTATAATGCGAATAAAAATTAATGCACAAAATTTGGTTATAATAACTCTAATAGAACTGGAGATATTCAAAACTAAAAAGTTATAAACGACGGAAATTACCATATCTATACAATCAAAACGCTCCATGCGCAATCAGATTTTACACACAATTGCAATAATCTCATATAATCATCTTTGAAAACACAAAAACAAAACTTACTATGAAATGTTAGCAAATTATATTAAAAAAAACTTAAAAAATGGATTTTAAATTGATGTTTTTCAATTTTTTCATTAAAATTTAATAAAATTCTTTATATTACTCTTAAATTTTCAATTTTAAATACTTGTAATAAAGTTTACTTCAAGCAACGTTAAACCTATCAAGAGTCGATAGTATAATAAATTGAAATATTAACAAATGTTTCTAATTACAATACATACAGTGAATATAAACGATAAAATAAAAGAGATCTATGCATTTTATCATTCACAGTAATGATAGTAAAAACTTTCAACACATACCTTTTAGATAATTCATAGCTTTGCCAAGCGACTCTCAGATTCCTTTTTATTGTATCTTTAATATATATAAATTAATAATGAATGCTTGCAAAAAATAAAAAATGTAGCGTATGTCATTTCTAAGTATATTTGACTTCAAATCACTTACTATCACTGTTTCACAAACCACTACCAGGTAAAAAATCTAATTTTAATTATGTAATACAATTGAATACACAATAAAATAATTCGAAATATACAATTTTCAAAACCTTTTCCAGTGCGGCATGACCCTCCCCAAACGATAAAAATGCAGCTGTAAGTTTTCTGTTTACATCAAACTTTTTTGTTGCTACTTCACGTTCACTAGTATAAATATTAAACATATCCATAAGATTTTGCACAGGTTTCACATACAAGGTCTAATTTTGATGAGAATCCAAAAGAATTATGCTTCAAATTATTTAATTTACATTGTTGACACTCACTACAAGGTACTTTCTGAAGTAAATCTGCCCAAATAGAGTTGCTTACTAAACTGTATTCAGTAGACAAGGCATATAAACTATCGAAATGATCGCTTGTATTCAAGGAAAAAAAAACAATTCCAGGAACAATTTCAGGATTAATATTCTTGATGGAATCACCATCAATTGATTGCATTTCAAACTATATTTCCACTTTAAAATATTTGCAGAACCAGCCTTGCTTCGCTTAGTTGGCGGGCCTTTACGCTTCCGATATTTTGAAGTTACGCAATGCATGTTTACAAATGCATTCAGAAACAAAACAAATTATAAAGATAATTTAGTAAATTATTACCCTAACAAATGCTTTTAAAAAAATCTAAAAAACAATGTTGTTAACAACAGGCAGTTCCAGTTCTTAAAAGAACTGCTTTTTAAACTGAAATTATAACTAGAGAGAACTGCAACGAAATTCAAAAAATGAAAACAAACGATGTAAACAAACCAGAAACAGCCAGTTTAGGTCCCAGTTAAAATACGCTGTTGCCAAATAATAAAGAAATATATATCCTTTATGAAAATTACATGGAGTAAGCTCAAGAATATCATGTAAGCATGATTTCACAGCTTTTAGATTAGGCGTATCTACGTCGCGAAAGAAGAAAAACAATGGCAGAAAGGTAAACAAAGGGGCGTGGCGCATCAGCTGTTAAAATTAAAATGGCCATAACTCCGGCAAAAATCAACATATTGGAAAAAAAAAAGTGCATCCGGTAGATATGATTATATGTGTTATTTCTACATTAAAAATGAAAAATCGACTTTTTGATATATTTTCGCGAATTTCAAAGTCCACTGTACCCTTAAACAATGTCTTCGGTTTTACCTGATATTACATTTCTAAAAACTCACACTGGCAAACTACTTTAAATCCGAAAAATTTTTACTTCATTCATTTTTAAATAGGCTTTTTTATTAGGAAATTAATTTTCAGCCGTGCACCGGAATTTAATGCGAAAATATATCGTGTTTTGTATTGGGTATATCAGTTTCCAGGATTCCCTAACAATGGTTTCATTGTTTAAACAATGTATTCGGTTTTGCTTCATTTTACATTTCTAAAAATTCACACAGGCGAACAAATTTAAAACCAGAAATTTTTACTTCATTCATTTGTAAATGGGCTTTTTTATTAGGAAATTAATTTTCAGCCGTGCACCGGAATTTAATTCGAAAATATTGCGTGTTTTGTATTCGGTACATCAATTTCAAGGATTTCCTAACAATGGTCTCATTGTTTAAACAATGCATTCAGTTTTACTTTATTTTACATTTCCAAAAATTCACACAGGCGGACAACTTTAAAACCGAGAAATTTTTACGTCTTTCATTTGGAAATGTGCTTATTTATTAAAAAATTAATTTTCAGCCGTGCACCGGAATTTAATTTGAAAATATTGCGTGTTTTGTATTCGGTATATCAGTTTCAAGGATTTCCAAACAATGGTTTCATTGTTTAAACAATGTATTCGGTTTTATTTTATTTAATATTTCTAAAAACTCACACAGGTGAACTACTTTAAAACCAAAAATTTTTTACGTCATTCATTTGGAAATGTGCTTTTTTATTAGGAAATTAATTTTCAGCCGTGCACCGGAATTTAATTCGAAAATATTGCGTGTTTTGTATTCGGTATATCAGTTTAGAGGATTTCCTAACAATGGATTAATTGTTTAAACAATGTATTCAGTTTTACTTTATTTTACATTTCTAAAAATTCACGCAGGCGAACACCTTTAAAACGAAAAAATTTTTACGTCATTCATTTGGAAATGTGCTTTTTTAATAGGAAATTAATTTTCAGCCGTGCAGCGGAATGTAATGCGAAAATATTGCGGGTTTTGAATTCGGTATATCATTTTCCAAGATTTCCTAACAATGGTTTCATTGTTTAAACAATGTCTTCGGTTTTACCTTATATTACATTTCTAAAAACTCACACTGGCAAACTACTTTAAATCCGAAAAATTTTTACTTCATTCATTTTTAAATAGGCTTTTTTATTAGGAAATTAATTTTCAGCCGTGCACCGGAATTTAATGCGAAAATATATCGTGTTTTGTATTGGGTATATCAGTTTCCAGGATTCCCTAACAATGGTTTCATTGTTTAAACAATGTATTCGGTTTTGCTTCATTTTACATTTCTAAAAATTCACACAGGCGAACAAATTTAAAACCAGAAATTTTTACTTCATTCATTTGTAAATGGGCTTTTTTATTAGGAAATTAATTTTCAGCCGTGCACCGAAATTTAATTCGAAAATATTGCGTGTTTTGTATTCGGTACATCAGTTTCAAGGATTTCCTAACAATGGTCTCATTGTTTAAACAATGCATTCAGTTTTACTTTATTTTACATTTCCAAAAATTCACACAGGCGAACAACTTTAAAACCGAGAAATTTTTACGTCTTTCATTTGGAAATGTGCTTATTTATTAAAAAATTAATTTTCAGCCGAGCACCGGAATTTAATTCGAAAATATTGCGTGTTTTGTATTCGGTATATCAGTTTCAAGGATTTCCAAACAATGGTTTTATTGTTAAAACAATGTATTCGGTTTTACTTTATTTAACATTTCTAAAAACTCACACAGGTGAACTACTTTAAAACCAAAAATTTTTTACGTCATTCATTTGGAAATGTGCTTTTTTATTAGGAAATTAATTTTCAGCCGTGCACCGGAATTTAATTCGAAAATATTGCGTGTTTTGTATTCGGTATATCAGTTTAGAGGATTTCCTAACAATGGATTCATTGTTTAAACACCGTATTCAGTTTTACTTTATTTTACATTTCTAAAAATTCACGCAGGCGAACACCTTAAAACGAAAAAATATTTACGTCATTCATTTGGAAATGTGCTTTTTTATTAGGAAATTAATTTTCAGCCGTGCACCGGAATGTAATGCGAAAATATTGCAGGTTTTAAATTCGGTATATCATTTTCGAAGATTTCCTAACAATGGTTTCATTGTTTAAACAATGTCTTCGGTTTTACCTTATATTACATTTCTAAAAACTCACACTGGCAAACTACTTTAAATCAGAAAATTTTTTATTTCTTTCATTTGTAAATAGGCTTTTTTATTAGGAAATTAATTTTCAGCCGTGCACCGGAATTTAATTCGAAAATATTGCGTGTTTTGTATTCGGTATATCAGTTTCTAGGATTTCATAACAATGGTTTCATTGTTTAAACAATGTACTCGGTTTTGCTTTATTTAACATTTCTAAAAACTCACACAGGTGAACTACTTTAAAATCAAAAATTTCTTACGTCATTCATTTGGAAATGTGGTTTTTTATTAGGAAATTAATTTTCAGCCGTGCACCCGAATTTAATTCGAAAATATTGCGTGTTTTGTATTCGGTATATCAGTTTAGAGGATTTCCTAACAATGGATTCATTGTTTAAACAATGTATTCAGTTTTACTTTATTTTACATTTCTAAAAATTCACGCAGGCGAACACCTAAAACAAAAAAATATTTACGTCATTCATTTGGAAATGTGCTTTTTTATTAGGAAATTACTTTTCAGCCGTGCACCGGAATGTAATGCGAAAATATTGCAAGTTTTGAATTCGGTATATCATTTTCCAAGATTTCCTAACAATGGTTTCATTGTTTAAACAATGTCTTCGGTTTTACCTTATATTACGTTTCTAAAAACTCACACTGGCAAACTACTTTAAATCCGAAAAATTTTTACTTCATTCATTTGTAAATAGGCTTTTTTATTAGGAATTTAATTTTCAGCCGTGCACCGGAATTTAATGCGAAAATATATCGTGTTTTGTATTGGGTATATCAGTCTCCAGGATTCCCTAACAATGGTTTCATTGTTTAAACAATGTATTCGGTTTTGCTTCATTTTACATTTCTAAAAATTCACACAGGCGAACAAATTTAAAACCAGAAATTTTTACTTCATTCATTTGTAAATGGGCTTTTTTATTAGGTAATTAATTTTCAGCCGTGCACCGGAATTTAATTCGAAAATATTGCGTGTTTTGTATTCGGTACATCAATTTCAAGGATTTCCTAACAATGGTCTCATTGTTTAAACAATGCATTCAGTTTTACTTTATTTTACATTTCCAAAAATTCACACAGGCGGACAACTTTAAAACCGAGAAATTTTTACGTCTTTCAGTTGGAAATGTGCTTATTTATTAAAAAATAAATTTTCAGCCGTGCACCGGAATTTAATTTGAAAATATTGCGTGTTTTGTATTCGGTATATCAGTATCAAGGATTTCCAAACAATGGTTTCATTGTTTAAACAATGTATTCGGTTTTATTTTATTTAATATTTCTAAAAACTCACACAGGTGAACTACTTTAAAACCAAAAATTTTTTACGTCATTCATTTGGAAATGTGCTTTTTTATTAGGAAATTAATTTTCAGCTGTGCACCGGAATTTAATTCGAAAATATTGCGTGTTTTGTATTCGGTATATCAGTTTAGAGGATTTCCTAACAATGGATTCATTGTTTAAACAATGTATTCAGTTTTACTTTATTTTACATTTCTAAAAATTCACGCAGGCGAACACCTTTAAAACGAAAAAATATTTACGTCATTCATTTGGAAATGTGCTTTTTTAATAGGAAATTAATTTTCAGCCGTGCACCGGAATTTAATGCGAAAATATATCGTGTTTTGTATTGGGTATATCAGTTTCCAGGATTCCCTAACAGTGGTTTCATTGTTTAAACAATGTATTCGGTTTTGCTTCATTTTACATTTCTAAAAATTCACACAGGCGAACAAATTTAAAACCAGAAATTTTTACTTCATTCATTTGTAAATGGGCTTTTTTATTAGGAAATTAATTTTCAGCCGTGCACCGGAATTTAATTCGAAAATATTGCGTGTTTTGTATTCGGTACATCAATTTCAAGGATTTCCTAACAATGGTCTCATTGTTTAAACAATGCATTCAGTTTTACTTTATTTTACATTTCCAAAAATTCACACAGGCGGACAACTTTAAAACCGAGAAATTTTTACGTCTTTCATTTGGAAATGTGCTTATTTATTAAAAAATTAATTTTCAGCCGTGCACCGGAATTTAATTTGAAAATATTGCGTGTTTTGTATTCGGGATATCAGTTTCAAGGATTTCCAAACAATGGTTTCATTGTTTAAACAATGTATTCGGTTTTATTTTATTTAATATTTCTAAAAACTCACACAGGTGAACTACTTTAAAACCAAAAATTTTTTACGTCATTCATTTGGAAATGTGCTTTTTTATTAGGAAATTAATTTTCAGCCGTGCACCGGAATTTAATTCGAAAATATTGCGTGTTTTGTATTCGGTATATCAGTTTAGAGGATTTCCTAACAATGGATTCATTGTTTAAACAATGTATTCAGTTTTACTTTATTTTACATTTCTAAAAATTCACGCAGGCGAACACCTTTAAAACGAAAAAATTTTTACGTCATTCATTTGGAAATGTGCTTTTTTAATAGGAAATTAATTTTCAGCCGTGCAGCGGAATGTAATGCGAAAATATTGCGGGTTTTGAATTCGGTATATCCTTTTCCAAGATTTCCTAACAATGGTTTCATTGTTTAAACAATGTCTTCGGTTTTACCTTATATTACATTTCTAAAAACTCACACTGGCAAACTACTTTAAATCCGAAAATTTTTTATTTCATTCATTTGTAAATAGGCTTTTTTAATAGGAAATTAATTTTCAGCCGTGCTCCGGAATTTAATGCGAAAATATATCGTGTTTTTATTCGGTATATCAGTTTCCAGGATTCCCAAACAATGGCTTCATTGTTTAAACAATGTATTTTGTTTTAATTTATTTTACATTTCTAGAAATTCACACCGGCGAACACCTTTAAAACGAAAAAATATTTACGTCGTTAATTTGGAAATGTTCTTATTTATTAGAAAATTAATTTTCAGCCATGCACTGGAATTTAATTTGAAAATATTGCGTGTTTTTATTCGGTATATCAGTTTCCAGGATTTCTTAACAATGGTTTGATTGTTTAAACAATGTATTCGGTTTTACTTTATTTTACATTTCTAAAAACTCACACAGGTGAACTACTTTAAAACCGAAAAATTTTTACATCATTCCTTTAAAAATGTGCTTATTTCTTAGAAAAAAAAATTTCAGCCGTGCCCCGGAATTTATTTCGAAAATATCGCATATTTTGTATTCGGTATATCAGTTTCTAGGATTTCCTAACAATGGTTTCATTGTTTAAACAATGAATTCGGTTTTACTTTATTTTACATTTCTAAAAACTCACACAGGTGAACTACTTTAAAACCGAAAATTTTTACGTCATTCATTTGGAAATGTGCTTTTTTAATAGGAAATTAAATTTCAGCCGTGCACCGGAATGTGATGCGAAAATATTGCGTGTTTTGTATTCGGTATATCATTTTCCAAGATTTCCTAACAATGGTTTCATTGTTTAAACAATGTATTTTGTTTTACTTTATTCTACATTTCTACAAACTCACACAGGTGAACTACTTTAAAACCGAAAAATTTTTAAATCATTCATTTTTAAATGTGCTTATTTATTAGGAAATTAATTTTCAGCCGTGCACCGGAATTTAATTCGAAAATATTGAGTGATTTGTATTCGGTATATCAGTTTCCAGGATTTCTTAACAATGGTTTCATTGTTTAAACAATGTATTCGGTTTTACTTTGTTTTACATTTCTAAAAACTCACACAGGTGAACTACTTTAAAACCGAAAAATTTTTACATCAATCCTTTGAAATTGTGCTTATTTCTTAGAAAATTAATTTTCAGCCGTGCACCGGAATTTAATTCGAAAATATTGTCTTTTTTGTATTCGGTATATAAGTTTCAAGGATTCCCTAACAATGGTGTCATTATTTAAACAACGTATTCAGTTTTACTTTATTTTACATTTCTAAAAACTCACGCAGGCGAACACCTTTAAAACGAAAAAATATTTACGTCATTCATTTGGAAATGGGCTTTTTTATTAGGAAATTAATTTTCAGCCGTGCACCGGAATTTAATGCAAAAATATATCGTGTTTTGTATTGGGTATATCAGTTTCCAGGATTCCCTAACAATGATTTCATTGTTTAAACAATGTATTCGGTTTTGCTTCATTTTACATTTCTAAAAATTCACACAGGCGAACAACTTTAGAACCGAAAAATTTTTACGTCAATCATTTTTAAATGTGCTTATTTATTAGGAAATTAATTTTCAGCCGTGCACCGGAATTTAATTCGAAAATATTTCGTGTTTTGTATTTGGTATATCAGTTTCCAGGATTTCTTAACAATTGTTTCATTGTTTAAACAATGTATTCGGTTTTACTTTATTTTACATTTCTAAAAACTCACACAGGTGAACTACTTTAAAACGGAAAATTTTTTACATCATTCCTTTTAAAATGTGCTTATTTCTTAGAAAAAAAAAATTCAGCGTGCCCCGGAATTTATTTCGAAAATATCGCATATTTTGTATTCGATATATCAGTTTCTAGGATTTCCTAAGAATGGATTAATTGTTTAAACAATGTATTCGGTTTTTCTTTATTTTACATTTCTAAAAATTCACATTTGAGAACAACTTTAAAAGCGATAAAATTTTTACGTCATTCATTTGGAAATGTGCTTTTTTTTTAGGAAATTAATTTTCAGCCGTGCATCGAATTTAATTAGAAAATATTGCGTGTTTTGTATTCGGTATATCAATTTCCAGGGTTCCCTAACAATGGTTTCATTGTTTAAACAATGTATTCAGTTTTACCTTTTTTTACATTTCTATAAATTCACACCGGCGACCACCTTTAAAACGAAAAAATATTTACGTCATTCATTTGGAAATGTGCTTTTTAATTAGGAAATTAATTTTCAGCCGTGCACCGGAATGTAATGTGAAAATATTGAGTGTTTTTTATTCGGTATATCAGTTTCCAGGATTCCCTAACAATGGTTTCATTTTTTAAACAATGTATTCGGTTTTACTTTATTTTACATTTCTAAAAACTCACACAGGTGAACTGCTTTAAAACCGAAAATTTTTACGTCATTCATTTGGAAATGTGCTTTTTTAATAGGAAATTAATTTTCAGCCGTGCACCGGAATGTAATGCGAAAATATTGCGTGTTTTGTATTCGGTATATCATTTTCCAGGAATCCTTAACAATGGTTTCATTTTTTAAACAATGTATTCGCTTTACCTTATTTTAAATTTCAAAAAACTCACACTGGCGAACAACTTTAAAACCAAAATATTTTTACCTCATTCATTTTTAAACGTGCTTATTTATTAGGAAATTAATTTTTAGCCGTGCACCGGAATTTGAATCGAAAATATTGCGTGTTTTGTAATCGGTATATCAGTTTCTCGGATTTCAAAACAATATTTTCATTGTTTAAACAATGTATTCAGTTTTACTTTATTTTACATTTCTAAAAATTCACACCGGCGACCACCTTTAAAACGAAAAAATATTTACGTCATTCATTTGGAAATGTGTTTTTTAATTAGAAAATTAATTTTCAGCCGTGCACCGGAATGTAATGCGTGCATGGCGTGCACCGGAATGTATTGCGTGTTTTTTATTCGGTATATCATTTTCCAAGATTTCCTAACAATGGTTTCATTGTTTAAACAATGCATTCAGTTTTACTTCATTTTACATTTGTAAAATCTCACATTTGAGAACAACTTTAAAACCGAAAAATTTTACGTCCTTCATTTGGAAAATTGCTTTTTTATTAGGAAATTAATTTTCAGCCGTGCACCGGAATTTAATTCAAAAATATTGCATGTTTTGTATTCGGTATATCAATTTCCAAGGTTCCCTAACAATGGTTTCATTGTTTAAACAATGTATTCGGTTTTTCTTCATTTTATATTTCTAAAAATTCACACATTCGAACATTTTTAAAACCGAGAAATTTATACGTCTTTCATTTGGAAATGTGCTTATTTATTAGGAAATTAATTTTCAGCCGTGCACCGGAATTTAATGCGAAAATATATCGTGTTTTGTATTGGATATATCAGTTTCCAGGATTCCCTAACAATGGTTTCATTGTTTAAACAATGTATTCGGTTTTTCTTTATCTTACATTTCTAAAAACTCAAATTTGAGAACAATTTTAAAACCCAAAACTTTTTACATCATTCATTTGGAAATGTACTTTTTTATTAGGAAATTAATTTTCAGCCGTGCACCGGAATTTAATTCAAAAATATTGCATGTTTTGTATTCGGTATATCAGTTTCAAGGATTTCCTAACAATGGTTTCATTGTTTAAACAATGTATTCAGTTTTGCTTCATTTTACATTTCTAAAAATTCACACAGCCGAACAACTTTAAAACCGAGAAATTTTTACGTCTTTCATTTGGAAATGTGCT
This sequence comes from Maratus speciosus, assembly GCA_963932465.1. Classification (NCBI taxonomy): domain Eukaryota; kingdom Metazoa; phylum Arthropoda; class Arachnida; order Araneae; family Salticidae; genus Maratus; species Maratus speciosus. The sequence goes on from CAWVRF010000376.1 coordinate 42,385, forward strand.
TATTTATTAGAAAATTAATTTTCAGCCGTGCACCGGAATTTAATGCGAAAATATTGCGTGTTTTGTATTCGGTATATCAGTTTCTAGGATTTCCTAACAATGTTTTCATTGTTTAAACAATGTCTTCGGTTCTACTTCATTTTACATTTCTAAAAACTCACACAGGTGAACTACTTTAAAACCGAAAATATTTTACGTCATTCATTTGGAAATGTGCCTTTTCATTAGGAAAAATATTTTCAGCCGTGCACCGGAATTTAATTCGAAAATATTGCGTGTTTTGTATTCGGTACATCAGTTTGAAGGATTTCCTAACAATGGTTTCATTGTTTAAACAATGTATTCAGTTTTACTTTATTTTACATTTCTAGAAATTCACACCGGCGAACACCTTTAAAACTAAAAAATATTTACGTCATTCATTTGGAAATGTGCTTTTCATTAGGAAATTAATTTTCAGCCGTGCACCGGAATTTAATGCGAAAATATTGCGTGTTTTGTATTCGGTTTATCAGTTTATAGGATTTCCTAACAATGGTTTCATTGTTTAAACAGTGTATTCGGTTTTTCTTTATTTTACATTTCTAAAAACTCACATTTGAGAACAATTTTAAAACCGGAAAATTTTACGTCATTCATTTGGAAATGTGCTTTTTTATTAGGAAATTAATTTTCAGCCGTGCACCGGAATTTAATGCGAAAATATATCGTGTTTTGTATTGGATATATCAGTTTCCAGGATTCCCTAACAATGGTTTCATTGTTTCAACAAGGTATTCGGTTTTTCTTTATTTTATATTTCTAAAAATTCACATTTGCGAACAACTTTAAAACCGACAAATTTTTACCTCATTCATTTGGAAATGTGCTTTTTTATTAGGAAATTAATTTTCAGCCGTGCACCGGAATTTAATTCGAAAATATTGCGTGTTTTGTATTCGGTATATCAGTTTCAAGGATTTTCTAACAATGGTCTCATTGTTTAAACAATGCATTCAGTTTTACGTTTTTTTTTTACATTTCTATAAATTCACACAGGCGAACACCTTTAAAACGAAAAAATATTTACGTCATTCATTTGGTAATGGGCTTTTTTATTAGGAAATTAATTTTCAGCCGTGCACCGGAATTTAATGCAAAAATATATCGTGTTTTGTATTGGGTATATCAGTTTTCAGGATTCCCTAACAATGTTTCATTGTTTAAACAATGTATTCGGTTTTGCTTCATTTTACATTTCTAAAAATTCACACAGGCGAACAACTTTAAAACCGAGAAATTTTTATGTCTTTCATTTGAAAATGTGCTTATTTATAAGAAAATTAATTTTCAGATGTGCAACGGAATTTAATTCGAAAATATTGCGTGTTTTGTATTCGGTATAACAGTTTATAGGATTTCCTAACAATGGTTTCATTGTTTAAACAATGTGTTCAGTTTTACTTTATTTTACATTTCTATAAATTCACACAGGCGAACACCTTTAAAACGAAAAAATATTTACGTCATTCATTATGAAATGTGCTTTTTTATTAGGAAATTAATTTTCAGCCGTGCACCGGAATTTAATGTGAAAATGTATCGAGTTTTGTATTGGATATATCAGTTTCCAGGATTCCCTAACAATGGTTTCATTGTTTATACAATGTATTCGGTTTTTCTTTATTTTACATTTCTAAAAATTCACACCGGCGAACACCTTTAAAACGAAAAAATATTTACGTCATTCATTTGGAAATGTGCTTATTTATTAAAAAAATAATTTTCAGCCATGCACCGGAATTTAATTCGAAAATATAGCGTGTTTTGTATTCGGTATATCAGCTTCAAGGATTTCCTAACAATGGTCTCATTGTTTAAACAATGCATTCATTTTTACCTTTTTTTACATTTCTATAAATTCACACCGGCGACCACCTTTAAAACGAAAAAATATTTACGTCATTCATTTGGAAATGTGCTTTTTAATTAGGAAATTAATTTTCAGCCGTGCACCGGAATGTAATGTGAATATATTGAGTGTTTTTTATTCGGTATATCAGTTTCCAGGATTCCCTAACAATGGTTTCATTTTTTAAACAATGTATTCGGTTTTACTTTATTTTACATTTCTAAAAACTCACACTTGCGAACTACTTTAAAACCGAAACATTTTTACACAATTCATTTGAAAATGTGCTTATGTCCAAGCCGGTAATCGAACCCGGCCCCCTGGAATAGATCTCCAGTGCTCTACCACTAAGCCAGAAGGACGATGGCATCTCTTACTTATAAAAGTCGGTAAGTTTGCAACCACAGCACTAGATGGAAAAGACTTCATGAGCACACAATCTAGTGGCGAAACATGAATAGCAAATGAAACCAGTATCGGTGAATATACATTTTTAATTAATTTTTCAACAACATTTAAGCAGTGAAATTACGCTTCAAATTATTGAATATTAAATACGTGAATAATGAGATTGCTAACAAGTCGTAAACAGACTTATATAAGTGACAAATGGTAAGCTGGGCTCCGTCCTTGTGGCTTAGTGGTAGAGCACTGGAGCTCCAGGGGCCCGGGATCGATTCCCGTCTTGGACATTTTTCACTAAGTTGGTTTACGATTTGTTAGCAATGTGATTATTCACGTATTTAATATTCAATGGTTTTATTGTTTAAACAATATTCGGTTTTACTTTATATTGCATTTCAAAAACTCACACAGGTAAACTACTTTAAAACCGAAAAATTTTTACTTCATTCATTTGTAAATATTCTTTTTTATTAGGAAATTAATTTTCAGCCGTGCACCGGAATGTAATGCGAAAATATTGCGTGTTTTGTATTCGGTATATCATTTTCAAGATTTCCTAACAATGGTTTCATTGTTTAAACAATGTATTTTGTTTTACTTTATTTTACATTTCTACAAACTCACACAGGTGAACTACTTTAAAACCGAAAAATTTTTAAATCATTCATTTTAAATGTGCTTATTTATTAGGAAATTAATTTTCAGCCGTGCACCGGAATTTAATTCGAAAATATTGAGTGTTTTGTATTCGGTATATCAGTTTCCAGGATTTCTTAACAATGGTTTCATTGTTTAAACAATGTATTCGGTTTTGCTCCATTTTACATTTCTAAAAATTCACACAGGCGAACAACTTTAAAACCGAGAAATTTTTACGTCTTTCATTTGGAAATGTGCTTATTTATTAGAAAATTAATTTTTAGATGTGCAACGGAATTTAATTCCAAAACATTGCGTGTTTTGTATTCGGTATATCAGTTTCAAGGATTTTCTAACAATGGTCTCATTGTTTAAACAATGCATTCAGTTTTACTTTTTTTTTCATTTCTAAAAATTCACACAGGCGAACATCTTTAAAACCGAGAAATTTTTACGTCTTTCATTTGGAAATGTGCTTATTTATTAGAAAATTAATTTTCAGCCGTACACCCGAATGTAATGCGAAAATATTGCGTGTTTTGTATTCGGTATATCATTTTCCAGGAATTCTTAACAATGGTTTCATTTTTTAAACAATGTATTCGCTTTACCTTATTTTAAATTTCAAAAAACTCACACTGGCGAACAACTTTAAAACCAAAATATTTTTACCTCATTCATTTTTAAACGTGCTTATTTATTAGGAAATTAATTTTTAGCCGTGCACCGGAATTTGAATCGAAAATATTGCGTGTTTTGTAATCGGTATATCAGTTTCTCGGATTTCAAAACAATATTTTCATTGTTTAAACAATGTATTCAGTTTTACTTTATTTTACATTTCTAGAAATTCACACCGGCGACCACCTTTAAAACGAAAAAATATTTACGTCATTCATTTGGAAATGTGTTTTTTAATTAGAAAATTAATTTTCAGCCGTGCACCGGAATGTAGTCGTGCATGGCGTGCACCGGAATGTATTGCGTGTTTTTTATTCGGTATATCATTTTCCAAGATTTCCTAACAATGGTTTCATTGTTTAAACAATGCATTCAGTTTTACTTCATTTTACATTTGTAAAATCTCACATTTGAGAACAGTTTTAAAACCGAAAACTTTTTACGTCATTCATTTGGAAAATTGTTTTTTTATAAGGAAATTAATTTTCAGCCGTGCACCGGAATTTAATTCAAAAATATTGCATGTTTTGTATTGGATATATCAGTTTCCAGGATTCCCTAACAATGGTTTCATTGTTTAAACAAAGTATTCGGTTTTTCTTTGTCTTACATTTCTAAAAACTCAAATTTGAGAACAATTTTAAAACCGAAAACTTTTTACGTCATTCATTTGGAAATGTGCTTTTTTATTAGGAAATTAATTTTCAGCCGTGCACCGGAATTTAATTCGAAATTATTGCGTGTTTTGTATTCGGTATATCAGTTTCAAGGATTTCCTAACAATGGTTTCATTGTTTAAACAATGTATTCAGTTTTGCTTCATTTTACATTTCTAAAAATTCACACAGCCGAACAACTTTAAAACCGAGAAATTTTTACGTCTTTCATTTGGAAATGTGCTTATTTATTAGAAAATTAATTTTCAACCGTGCACCGGAATTTAATGCGAAAATATTGCGTGTTTTGTATTCGGTATATCAGTTTCTATGATTTCCTAACAATGTTTTCATTGTTTAAACAATGTCTTCGGTTCTACTTCATTTTACATTTCTAAAAACTCACACAGGTGAACTACTTTAAAACCGAAAATATTTTACGTCATTCATTTGGAAATGTGCCTTTTTATTAGGAAAAATATTTTCAGCCGTGCACCGGAATTTAATTCGAAAATATTGCGTGTTTTGTATTCGGTACATCAGTTTGAAGGATTTCCTAACAATGGTTTCATTGTTTAAACAATGTATTCAGTTTTACTTTATTTTACATTTCTAGAAATTCACACCGGCGAACACCTTTAAAACAAAAAAATATTTACGTCATTCATTTGGAAATGTGCTTTTCATTAGGAAATTAATTTTCAGCCGTGCACCGGAATATAATGAGATAATATTGCGTGTTTTTTATTCGGTATATCAGTTTCCAGGATTCCCTAACAATGGTTTCATTTTTTAAACAATATATTCGGTTTTACTTTATTTTACATTTCTAAAACTCACATTTGAGGACAACTTTAAAACCGAAAAATTTTTACGCCATTCATTTGGAAATGTGCTTTATTATTAGGAAATTAATTTTCTGCCGTGCACCGGAATTTAATTCGAAAATATTGCGTGTTTTGTATTCGGTATATCAATTTCCAGGATTCCCTAACAATGGTTTCATTGTTTAAACAATGTATTCGGTTTTGCTTCATTTTACATTTCTAAAAAATCACACAGGCGAACAACTTTAAAACCGAGAAATTTTTACGTCTTTCATTTGGAAATGTGCTTATTTATTATAAAATTAATTTTCAGCCGTGCACCGGAATTTAATGCGAAAGTATTGCGTGTTTTGTATTCGGTATATCAGTTTATAGGATTTCCTAACAATGGTTTCATTGTTTAAACAATGTATTCGGTTTTTCTTTATTTTATATTTCTAAAAATTCACATTTGCGAACAACTTTAAAACCGACAAATTTTTACCTCATTCATTTGGAAATGTGCTTATTTATTAAAAAAATAATTTTCAGCCATGCACCGGAATTTAATTCGAAAATATTGCGTGTTTTTATTCGGTATATCAGTTTCCAGGATTCCCAAACAATGGCTTCACTTTTTAAACAATGTATTTTGTTTTACTTTATTTTACATTCCTAAAACTTCACACAGGCGAACAACTTTAGAACCGAAAAAATTTTACGTCAATCATTTTTAAATGTGCTTATTTATTAGGAAATTAATTTTCAGCCGTGCACCGGAATTTAATTCGAAAATATTTCGTGTTTTGTATTTGGTATATCAGTTTCCAGGATTTCTTAACAATGGTTTCATTGTTTAAACAATGTATTCGGTTTTACTTTATTTTACATTTCTAAAAACTCACACAGGTGAACTACTTTAAAACGGAAAATTTTTTACATCATTCCTTTTAAAATGTGCTTATTTCTTAGAAAAAAAAAATTCAGCGTGCCCCGGAATTTATTTCGAAAATATCGCATATTTTGTATTCGATATATCAGTTTCTAGGATTTCCTAAGAATGGATTCATTGTTTAAACAATGCATTCATTTTTACCTTTTTTTACATTTCTATAAATTCACACCGGCGACCACCTTTAAAACGAAAAAATATTTACGTCATTCATTTCGAAATGTGCTTTTTAATTAGGAAATTAATTTTCAGCCGTGCACCGGAATGTAATGTGAAAATATTGAGTGTTTTTTATTCGGTATATCAGTTTCCAGGATTCCCTAACAATGGTTTCATTTTTTAAACAATGTATTCGGTTTTACTTTATTTTACATTTCTAAAAACTCACACTTGCGAACTACTTTAAAACCGAAACATTTTTACACAATTCCTTTGAAAATGTGCTTATGTCCAAGCCGGTAATCGAACCCGGTCCCCTGGAATAGATCTCCAGTGCTCTACCACTAAGCCAGAAGGACGATGGCATCTCTTACTTATAAAAGTCGGTAAGGTTGCAACCACAGCACTAGATGGAAAAGACTTCATGAGCACACAATCTAGTGGCGAAACATGAATAGCAAATGAAACCAGTATCGGTGAATATACATTTTTAATTAATTTTTCAACAACATTTCAGCAGTGAAATTACGCTTCAAATTATTGAATATTAAATACGTGAATAATGAGATTGCTAACAAGTCGTAAACAGACTTATATAAGTGACAAATGCCAAGCTGGGCTCCGACCTTGTGGCTTAGTGGTAGAGCACTGGGGCTCCAGGGGCCCGGGATCGATTCCCGTCTTGGACATTTTTCACTAAGTTGGTTTACGATTTTTTAGCAATGTGATTATTCACGTATTTAATATTCAATGGTTTCATTGTTTAAACAATATTCGGTTTTACTTTATATTGCATTTCAAAAACTCACACAGGTGAACTACTTTAAAACCGAAAAATTTTTACTTCATTCATTTGTAAATATTCTTTTTTATTAGGAAATTAATTTTCAGCCGTGCACCGGAATTCAATGCGAAATTATATCGTGTTTTGTATTGCATATATCAGTTTCCAGGATACCCTAACAATGGTTTCATTGTTTAAACAATGTATTCGGTTTTTCTTTATTTTACATTTCTAAAAAGTCACATTTGAGAACAATTTTAAAACCGAAAACTTTTTACGTCATTCATTTGGAAATGTGCTTATTTATTAGAAAATTAATTTTCAGCCATGCACTGGAATTTAATTTGAAAATATTGCGTGTTTTTATTCGGTATATCAGTTTCCAGGATTCCCAAACAATGGCTTCATTGTTTAAACAATGTATTTTGTTTTACTTTATTTTACATTCCTAAAACTTCACACAGGCAAACAACTTTAAAACAAAAAATTTTTAGGTCATACATTTTTAAATGTACTTACTTATTAGGAAATTAATTTTCAGCCGTGCACCGGAATTTAATTCGAAAATATCGCATATTTTGTATTCGGTATATCAGTTTCTAGGATTTCCTAACAATGGTTTCATTGTTTAAACAATGAATTCGGTTTTACTTTATTTTACATTTCTAAAAACTCACACAGGTGAACTGCTTTAAAACCGAAAATTTTTACGTCATTCATTTGGAAATGTGTTTTTTTAATAGGAAATTAATTTTCAGCCGTGCACCGGAATGTAATGCGAAAATATTGCGTGTTTTGTATTCGGTATATCATTTTCCAAGATTTCCTAACAATGGTTTCATTGTTTAAACAATGTATTTTGTTTTACTTTATTTTACATTTCTACAAACTCACACAGGTGAACTACTTTAAAACCGAGAAATTTTTACGTCTTTCGTTTGGAAATGTGCTTATTTATTAGAAAATTAATTTTTATATGTGCAACGGAATTTAATTCCAAAACATTGCGTGTTTTGTATTCGGTATATCAGTTTCAAGGATTTTCTAACAATGGTCTCATTGTTTAAACAATGCATTCAGTTTTACTTTTTTTTACATTCCTATAAATTCACACAGGCGAACACCTTTAAATCGAAAAAATATTTACGTCATTCATTTGGAAATGGGCTTTTTTATTAGGAAATTAATTTTCAGCCGTGCACCGGAATTTAATGCAAAAATATATCGTGTTTTGTATTGGGTATATCAGTTTTCAGGATTCCCTAACAATGGTTTCATTGTTTAAACAATGTATTCGGTTTTGCTTCATTTTACATTTCTAAAATTCCACACAGGTGAACATCTTTAAAACCGAGAAATTTTTACGTCTTTCATTTGGAAATGTGCTTATTTATTAGAAAATTAATTTTCAGCCGTGCACCCGAATGTAATGCGAAAATATTGCGTGTTTTGTATTCGGTATATCATTTTCCAGGAATTCTTAACAATGGTTTCATTTTTTAAACAATGTATTCGCTTTACCTTATTTTAAATTTCAAAAAACTCACACTGGCGAACAACTTTAAAACCAAAATATTTTTACCTCATTCATTTTTAAACGTGCTTATTTATTAGGAAATTAATTTTTAGCCGTGCACCGGAATTTGAATCGAAAATATTGCGAGTTTTGTAATCGGTATATCAGTTTCTCGGATTTCAAAACAATATTTTCATTGTTTAAACAAAGTATTCAGTTTTACTTTATTTTACATTTCTAGAAATTCACACCGGCGACCACCTTTAAAACGAAAAAATATTTACGTCATTCATTTGGAAATGTGTTTTTTAATTAGAAAATTAATTTTCAGCCGTGCACCGGAATGCAATGCGTGCATGGCGTGCACCGGAATGTATTGCGTGTTTTTTATTCGGTATATCATTTTCCAAGATTTCCTAACAATGGTTTCATTGTTTAAACAATGCATTCAGTTTTACTTCATTTTACATTTGTAAAATCTCACATTTGAGAACAACTTTAAAACCGAAAAATTTTACGTCCTTCATTTGGAAAATTGCTTTTTTATTAGGAAATTAATTTTCAGCCGTGCACCGGAATTTAATTCAAAAATATTGCATGTTTTGTATTCGGTATATCAATTTCCAAGGTTCCCTAACAATGGTTTCATTGTTTAAACAATGATTCGGTTTTTCTTCATTTTATATTTCTAAAAATTCACACATTCGAACATTTTTAAAACCGAGAAATTTATACGTCTTTCATTTGGAAATGTGCTTTTTTATTAGGAAATTAATTTTCAGCCGTGCACCGGAATTTAATTCGAAAATATTGCGTGTTGTGTATTCGGTATATCAGTTTCAAGGACTTCCTAACAATGGTTTCATTGTTTAAACAATGTATTCAGTTTTGCTTCATTTTACATTTCTAAAAATTCACACAGCCGAACAACTTTAAAACCGAGAAATTTTTACGTCTTTCATTTGGAAATATGCTTATTTATTAGAAAATTAATTTTCAGCCGTGCACCGGAATTTAATGCGAAAATATTGCGTGTTTTGTATTCGGTATATCAGTTTCTAGGATTTCCTAACAATGTTTTCATTGTTTAAACAATGTCTTCGGTTCTACTTCATTTTACATTTCTAAAAACTCACACAGGTGAACTACTTTAAAACCGAAAATATTTTACGTCATTCATTTGGAAATGTGCCTTTTTATTAAAAAAAAAATATTTTCAGCCGTGCACCGGAATTTAATTCGAAAATATTGCGTGTTTTGTATTCGGTATATCAGTTTGAAGGATTTCCTAACAATGGTTTCATTGTTTAAACAATGTATTCGGTTTTACTTTATTTAATATTTCTAAAAACTCACACAGGTGAACTACTTTAAAACGAAAAAATATTTACGTCATTCATTTGGAAATGTGCTTTTTAGTTAGGAAATTAATTTTCAGCCGTGCACCGGAATGTAATGCGAAAATATTGCGTGTTTTTATTCGGTATATCAGTTTCCAGGATTGCCAAACAATGGTTTCATTGTTTAAACAATGTATTTTGTTTTACTTTATTTTACATTCCTAAAACTTCACACAGGTGAACAACTTTAAAACCGAAAAATTTTTACGTCATTCATTTTTAAATTTGCTTATTTATTAGGAAATTAATTTTCAGCCGTGCACCGGAATTTAATTCGAAAATATTGCGTGTTTTGTATTCGGTATATCAGTTTCCAAGATTTCTTAACATTGGTTTCATTGTTTAAACAATGTATTCGGTTCTACTTTATTTTACATTTCTAAAAACTCACACTGGCGAACTACTTTAAATCCGAAAAATTTTTACTTCATTCATTTGTAAATAGGCTTTTTCATTAAGAAATTAATATTCAGCCGTGCACCGGAATTTAATGCGAAAATATAACGTGTTTTGTATTCGGTATATCTGTTTCCAAGATTTCTTAACATTGGTTTCATTGTTTAAACAATGTATTCGGTTTTGCTTCATTTTACATTTCTAAAAATTCACACAGGCGAACAACTTTAAAACCGAGAAATTTTTACGTCTTTCATTTGGAAATGGGCTTATTTATTAGAAAATTAATTTTCAGCCGTGCACCAGAATTTAATTTGAAAATATTGCGTGTTTTGTATTCGGTGTATCAGTTTCCAGGATTTCTTAACAATGGTTTCATTGTTTAAACAATGTGTTAAGTTTTACTTCCTTTTAAATTTCTAAAAATTCGCACAGGAGAACACCTTTAAAACGGCAAATACTTTACGTCATTCATTTGGAAATGTGTTAATTTATTAGGAAAATAACTTTTAGCCGTGCACCGGAATTTAATTCGAAAATATTTCATGTTTTGTATTCAGTATATCAGTCATTTGGGATATCCTAACAATGCACTAGATTAATATTAATACAATTATTCTAATTGGTAAATAAATCATCTAATATCCTAACAATGGTTTCATTGTTTAAAAAAAGTATTCGGTTTTACTTTATTTTACATTTCTAAAAACTCACACAGGCGAACAACTTTAAAACCGAAAAATGTTTACTTCATTCATCAGTTAATGTGCATATTTATTACGAAATCAATTTTCAGCCGTGCACCGGAATATAATTTGAAAATATTGCATGTTTTGTATTCGGTATATCAGTTGACAGGATTACCTAAAGATGGTTTCATTGTTTAAATAATGTATTCGGTTTTAATTTATTTTATATTCCTAAAACTTCACACAGGCGAACTACTTTAAAACCGAAAAATTATTACATCATTTATTCGAAAATATCCTTATGTCCAAGCCGGGAACAGAACCCAGTCCCCTGGAATAGATCTCCAGTGCTCTACCACTAAGCCACATGGACGAAGCCCAGCTTGGCATCTCTCACTTATAGAATTCGGTAAGGCTGCAGCCACAGCACTAGAGGGAAAAGTCTTCCTGAGCACACAATCTAGTGGCGAAACATGAGTAGCAAATGAACCCAGCATCGGTGAATATACATTTTTAATTAATTTTTCAACTACTTTTCAGCAGTGAAATTACGCTTGAAATTATTGAATATTAAATACGTGAATAATCACATTGCTAACAAGTCCTAAACAGACTTATATAAGTGAGAGTTGCCAAGCTGGACATCGTCTTTGTGGCTTAGTGGTAGAGCACTGGAGATCTTTTTCAAAGGCCCGGGATCGATTCCCTGCTAGGACGTTTTTCCCTAAGTTGGTTTACGACTTGTTAGCAATGTGATTATTCACGTATTTAATATTCAATGGTTTCATTGTTTCAACATTATTCGGTTTTACCTTATTTTGCATTTCAAAAAACTCACACAGGTGAACTACTTTAAAACCGAAAAATGTTTATTTCATTCATTTGTAAATAGGCTTTTTTATTAGGAAATTAATTTTCAGCCGTGCACCGGAATTTAATGCGAAAATATATCGTGTTCTGTATTGGGTATATCAGTTTCCAGGATTCCCTAACAATGGTTTCATTGTTTAAACAATGTATTCGGTTTTGCTTCATTTTACATTTCTAAAAATTCACGCAGGCGAACACCTTTAAAACGAAAAAATATTTACGTCATTCATTTGGAAATGTGCTTTTTTATTAGGAAATTAATTTTCAGCCATGCACCGGAATTTAATGCGAAAATATATCGTGTTTTGTATTTGGTATACCAGTTTCCAGGGTTCCCTAACAATGGTTTCATTGTTTAAACAATGTATTCGTATTTTCTTCATTTTACATTTCTAAAAATTCACACAGCCGAACAACTTTTAAACCGAGAAATTTTTACGTCTTTCATTTGAAAATGTGCTTATTTCTTAGAAAATAAATTTTCAGCCGTGCCCCGGAATTTATTTCGAAAATATCGCATATTTTGTATTCGGTATATCAGTTTCTAGGATTTCCTAACAATGGTTTCATTGTTTAAACAATGTATTCGGTTTTACTTTATTTTACATTTCTAAAAACTCACACAGGTGAACTACTTTAAAACAGAAAATTTTTTACGTCATTCATTTGTAAATAGGCATTTTTATTAGGAAATTTATTTTCAGCCGTGCAATGGAATATAATGCGAAAATATATCGTGTTTTGTATTCGATATATAAGTTTCAAGGATTTCCTAACAATGGTCTCATTGTTTAAACAATGCATTCAGTTTTAATTTATTTTACATTTCTAAAATTCACACTGGCGAACAACTTTACAACCGAAAAATGTTTACGTCATTCATTTTTAAATGTGCTTATTTATTAGGAAATTAATTTTCAGCCGTGCACTGGAATTTAATTCGAAATTATTGCGTGTTTTGTATTCGGAATATCAGTTTCCAGGATTTCTTAACAATGGTTTCATTGTTTAAACAATGTATTCGGTTCTACTTTATTTTACATTTCTAAAAACTCACACTGGCGAACTACTTTAAAACCGAAAAATATTTACGTCATTCATTTGGAAATGTATTTTTTTTTTAGGAAATTAATTTTCAGCCGTGCACCGGAATTTAATTCGAAAATATTGAGTGTTTTGTATTCGGTATACCAGTTTCAAGGATTTCCTAACAATGGTTTCATTGTTTAAACAATGTATTCAGTTTTACTTTATTTTTCATTTCTAAAAATTCACGCAGGCGAACACCTTTAAAACGAAAAAATATTTACGTCATTCATTTTGAAATGTGCTTTTTTATTAGGAAATTAATTTTCAGCCGTGCACCGGAATGTAATTCGAAAATATTGCGTGTTTTGAATTCGGTATATCATTTTCCAAGATTTCCTAACAATGGTTTTATTGTTTAAACAATGTCTTCGGTTTTACCTTATTTTACATTTCTAAAAACTCACACTGGAAAACTACTTCAAATCCGAAAAATTTTTACTTCATTCATTTGTAAATAGGCTTTTTTATTAGGAAATTAATTTTCAGCCGTGCACCGGAATTTAATGCGAAAATATATCGTGTTTTGTATTGGATATATCAGTTTCCAGGATTCCCTAACAATGGTTTCATTGTTTAAACAATGCTTTCAGTTTTACTTTATTTTTATTTCCAAAAATTCACACAGGCGAACAAATTTAAAACCAGAAATTTTTACTTCATTCATTTGTAAATGGACTTTTTTATTAGGAAATTAATTTTCAGCCGTGCACCGGAATTTAATTCGGAAATATTGCGTGTTTTGTATTCGGTACATCAGTTTCAATGATTTATTAACAATTGTCTCATTATTTAAACAATGCATTCGGTTTTACTTTATTTTATATTTCCAAAAATTCACACAGGCGAACAACTTTAAAACCGAGAAATTTTTACGTCTTTCATTTGGAAATGTGCTTATTTATTAAAAAATTAATTTTCAGCCGTGCACCGGAATTTAATTCGAAAATATATCGTGTTTTCTATTGGATATGTGAGTTTCCAGGATTCCCTAACAATGATTTCATTGTTTAAACAATGTATTCGGTTTTTCTTTATTTTACATTTCTAAAAACTCACATTTGAGAACAACTTTAAAACCGAAAAATTTTTACGTCATTCATTTTTAAATGTGCTTATTTATTAGGAAATTAATTTTCAGCCGTACACTGGAATTTAATTCGAAAATATTGCGTGTTTTGTATTCGGTATACCAGTTTCAAGGATTTCCTAACAATGGTTTCATTGTTTAAACAATGTATTCAGTTTTACTTTATTTTTCATTTCTAAAAATTCACGCAGGCGAACACCTTTAAAACGAAAAAATATTTACGTCATTCATTTTGAAATGTGCTTTTTTATTAGGAAATTAATTTTCAGCCGTGCACCGGAATGTAATTCGAAAATATTGCGTGTTTTGAATTCGGTATATCATTTTCCAAGATTTCCTAACAATGGTTTTATTGTTTAAACAATGTCTTCGGTTTTACCTTATTTTACATTTCTAAAAACTCACACTGGAAAACTACTTCAAATCCGAAAAATTTTTACTTCATTCATTTGTAAATAGGCTTTTTTATTAGGAAATTAATTTTCAGCCGTGCACCGGAATTTAATGCGAAAATATATCGTGTTTTGTATTGGATATATCAGTTTCCAGGATTCCCTAACAATGGTTTCATTGTTTAAACAATGCTTTCAGTTTTACTTTATTTTTATTTCCAAAAATTCACACAGGCGAACAAATTTAAAACCAGAAATTTTTACTTCATTCATTTGTAAATGGACTTTTTTATTAGGAAATTAATTTTCAGCCGTGCACCGGAATTTAATTCGGAAATATTGCGTGTTTTGTATTCGGTACATCAGTTTCAATGATTTATTAACAATTGTCTCATTATTTAAACAATGCATTCGGTTTTACTTTATTTTATATTTCCAAAAATTCACACAGGCGAACAACTTTAAAACCGAGAAATTTTTACGTCTTTCATTTGGAAATGTGCTTATTTATTAAAAAATTAATTTTCAGCCGTGCACCGGAATTTAATTCGAAAATATATCGTGATTTCTATTGGATATGTGAGTTTCCAGGATTCCCTAACAATGATTTCATTGTTTAAACAATGTATTCGGTTTTTCTTTATTTTACATTTCTAAAAACTCACATTTGAGAACAACTTTAAAACCGAAAAATTTTTACGTCATTCATTTTTAAATGTGCTTATTTATTAGGAAATTAATTTTCAGCCGTGCACTGGAATTTAATTCGAAATTATTGCGTGTTTTGTATTCGGAATATCAGTTTCCAGGATTTCTTAACAATGGTTTCATTGTTTAAACAATGTATTCGGTTCTACTTTATTTTACATTTCTAAAAACTCACACTGGCGAACTACTTTAAAACCGAAAAATATTTACGTCATTCATTTGGAAATGTATTTTTTTTAGGAAATAAATTTTCACCCGTGCACCGGAATTTAATTCGAAATTATTGCGTGTTTTGTATTCGGAATATCAGTTTCCAGGATTTCTTAACAATGGTTTCATTGTTTAAACAATGTATTCGGTTCTACTTTATTTTACATTTCTAAAAACTCACACTGGCGAACTACTTTAAAACCGAAAAATATTTACGTCATTCATTTGGAAATGTATTTTTTTTTTAGGAAATTAATTTTCAGCCGTGCACCGGAATTTAATTCGAAAATATTACGTGTTTTGTATTCGGTATACCAGTTTCAAGGATTTCCTAACAATGGTTTCATTGTTTAAACAATGTATTCAGTTTTACTTTATTTTTCATTTCTAAAAATTCACGCAGGCGAACACCTTTAAAACGAAAAATTATTTACGTCATTCATTTTGAAATGTGCTTTTTTATTAGGAAATTAATTTTCAGCCGTGCACCGGAATGTAATGCGAAAATATTGCGTGTTTTGAATTCGGTATATCATTTTCTAAGATTTCCTAACAATGGTTTTATTGTTTAAACAATGTCTTCGGTTTTACCTTATTTTACATTTCTAAAAACTCACACTGGCAAACTACTTTAAATCCGAAAAATTTTTACTTTATTCATATGTAAATAGACTTTTTTATTAGGAAATTAATTTTCAGCCGTGCACCGGAATTTAATGCGAAAATATATCGTGTTTTGTATTAGGTATATCAGTTTCCAGGATTCCCTAACAACGGTTTCATTGTTTAAACAATGTATTCGGTTTTGCTTCATTTTACATTTCCAAAAATTCACACAGGCAAACAAATTTAAAACCAGAAATTTTTACTTCATTCATTTGTAAATGGGCTTTTTTATTTGGAAATTAATTTTCAGCCGTGCACCAGAATTTAATTCGGAAATATTGCGTGTTTTGTATTCGGTACATCAGTTTCAAGGATTTCCTAACAATGGTCTCATTGTTTAAACAATGCATTCAGTTTTACTTTATTTTACATTTCCAAAAATTCACACAGGCGAACAACTTTAAAACCGAGAAATTTTTACGGCTATCATTTGGAAATGTGCTTATTTATTAAAAAATTTATTTTCAGCCGTGCACCGGAATTTAATTCGAAAATATTGCGTGTTTTGTATTCGGTATATCAGTTTCAAGGATTTCCAAACAATGGTTTCATTGTTTAAACAATGTATCCAGTTTTACTTTATTTAACATTTCTAAAAACTCACACAGGTGAACTACTTTAAAACCAAGAATTTTTTACGTCATTCATTTGGAAATGTGCTTTTTTATTAGGAAATTAATTTTCAGCCGTTCACCGGAATTTAATTCAAAAATATTGCGTGTTTTGTATTCGGTATATCAGTTTAGAGGATTTCCTAACAATGGATTCATTGTTTAAACAATGTATTCAGTTTTACTGTATTTTACATTTCTAAAAATTCACGCAGGCGAACACCTTTAAAACGAAAAAAAATTTACGTCATTCATTTGGAAATGTGCTTTTTTATTAGGAAATTAATTTTCAGCCGTGCACCGGAATGTAATGCGAAAATATTGCAGGTTTTGAATTCGGTATATCATTTTCCAAGATTTCCTAACAATGGTTTCATTGTTTAAACAATGTCTTCGGTTTTACCTTATTTTACATTTCTAAAAACTCACACTGGCGAACTACATTAAAACCGAAAAATTTTTACACCATTCATTTGAAAATGTGCTTATGTCCAAGCCGGGAATCGAACCCGGTCGCCTGGAATAGATCTCCAGTGCTCTACCACTTAGCCACAAGGACTATGGCATCTCTCACTTATAAAAGTCGGTAAGGTTGCAACCACAGCACTAGATGGAATAGACTTCATGAGCACACAATCTAGTGGCTAAACATGAGTAGCAAATGAACCCAGCATCGGTGAATATACATTTTTAATTAATTTTTCAGCTACATTTCAGCAGTGAAATTACGCTTCAAATTATTGAATATTAAATACGTGAATAGTCACATTGCTAACAAGTCGTAAACAGACTTCTATAAGTGACAGATGCCAAGCTGGGCACCGTCCTTGTGGCTTAGTAGTAGAATCCTGGAGCTCCAGGGGCCCGGGATCGATTCCCGTCTTGGACAATTTCACTAAGTTGGTTTACGATTTGTTAGCAATGTGATTATTCACGTGTTTAATATTCAATGGTTTCATTGTTTAAACGGTATTCGGTTTTACTTTATTTTACATTTCTAAAAACTCACACTGGCGAACAAATTTAAAACCAGGTATTTTTACTTCATTTATTTGTAAATGGGCTTTTTTATTAGGAAATTAATTTTCAGCCGTGCATCGGAATTTAATTCGAAAATATTGCGTGTTTTGTATTCGGTATATCAGTTTCCAGGATTTCTTAACAATGGTTTCATTGGTTAAACAATGTATTCGGTTCTATTTTATTTTACATTTCTAAAAACTCACACTGGCGATTTACTTTAAAACCAAAAATTGTTTACGTCATTCATTTGGAAATGTGCTTTTTTATTAGGAAATTAATTTTCAGCCGTGCACCTGAATTTAATTCGAAAATATTGCGTGTTTTGTATCGGTATATCAGCTTAGAGGATTTCCTAACAATGGATTCATTGTTTAAACAATGTATTCAGTTTTACTTTATTTTACATTTCTAAAAATTCACGCAGGCGAACACCTTTAAAACGAAAAAATATTTACGTCATTCATTTGGAAATGCGCTTTTGTATTAGGAAATTAATTTTCAGCCATGGACCGGAATGTAATGCGAAAATATTGCTTGTTTTGAATTCGGTATATCATTTTCCAAGATTTCCTAACAATAGTTTCATTGTTTAAGGGTACAGTGGACTTTGAAAACTAACTTTTTTAATTACCAATGTTTTTTTTTGAAATTTTCAGGATATAGTTATAATATAAAGAAAGTGTTATTTACCAAATTTTATGAAAATATCTTAAAAATTTTTTGAGATATTTAAATTTTAAAATTGCCAGATTTCAAAACGCTCCATGCGCATTCCAAATTTAACCACATTTCCAATAATCTCGCATAATACTCTTTGAATATATAAACACAAAACTTACTACAAAATTTTAGAAAATTTTATTAAAAAAGACAAAAAAATTGATTTAAATTGATTTTTTTCAATTTTTTCATTAAAATTTCATTAAATTTTGTATATTACTCTTAAATTTTCAATTTTAAATACATGTAACAAAGTTTATTTCTAGTAACAAATATGTACACAGATATTAAGGACATTTCTGAGAAGTTTCATTAAAATTGAAAGCTGTGTGTTGCGCATGGAACATTTGAAAGTCATGAAAACGGTAAAAATATTGATTCTGAGAAAAACACGTTTTAATGATTTAAATGTTCGTAAATTTTTTAAAAGCTTATATTGAAACAATATTGGATACAAGTGAAGGATATAATATTATTAATAACCTATACAACATTTTTTATGTCTCTAAGAGAAATATAGATGCGTACTTACTCCGTTGCAGAAACGGGGCGAACAGCAACATTGTCGCAGAAACTAAACGACATATTTCAAAACGACCTTTTACAGAAAGATACCAACATATATATATATATATTAACTTTCTATATATATTTATAATGCATATAAGAACTAATGCACAAAATTTAGTTATAATAACTCCAATAGAACTCGACATATTCAAAACTAAAAAATTATAAATGACGGAAATTACCATATCTATGAAATCAAAACGCTCCATGCGGAATCAGATTTCAGACACATTTGAAATAATCTGATATAATCATCCTTGAATGCACAAAAACAAAACTTACTACAAAATTTTAGCAAATAATATTAAAAAAAATTATAAAAATTGATTTAAACTGATGTTTTTCAATTTTTTCATTAAAATTTCTATAAATTTTGTATATTATTCTTACATTGTCAATTTTAAATACATGTAATAAAGTTTATTGTAAGTAAAAAATATTTACACTGGTATAAAGAAAATTTCTGACAATTTTCAATAAAATTGAAAGCAATGTGTAGCGCATGGGACATTTGAAAGTCGAGTAATATACCCCGTTAGAGAAACGGGGCAACACAGCAACACTGTCTCAGAAACTAAACGACAGTGTTGATTTCCGGGGGTGGCATCCTCCCCCCCCCCAAGGATTTGCCGTTTTGTGTTTTCAATGGTCAAAAGGTGCAATTTCTCCCCCCCCCCCCTCAACTCTATAATGTCACCCCGGAGCCACAGAAATCCCTCCCGGAGAAAAGTGCCTGAATTCAACATTGCTAAACGACATATTTCAAAACGACATTTTACAGAAAAATACCAGTATATATATATTAACTTTCTACATATATTTATAATGCGAATAAGAATCAATGCACAAAATTTGGTTATAAAAACTCTAATAGAACTCGAAATATTCAAAACTAAAAAATTATAAATGACGGAAATTACGATATCTATAAAATCAAAACACTCCATGCGCAATCAGATTTCAGACACATTTGCAATAATCTGATATAATCATCTTTGAATGCTCAAAAACAAAACTTACTACAAAATTTTAGCAAATTATATTTATAAAAAATTGATTTAAACTGATGTTTTTCAATTTTTTCATTAAAATTTCTATAAATTTTGTATATTACTCTTACATTGTCAATTTTAAATACATGTAATAAAGTTTATTGTAAGTAAAAAATATTGACACTGGTATAAAGGAAATTTCTGAGAATTTTCAATAAAATTGAAAGCAATGTGTTGCGCATGGGACATTTGAAAGTCGAGTAATATGCCCCGTTGCAGAAACCGGGCGACACAGCGACACTGTCGCAGAAACTAAACGACAATGTTGATTTCAGGGGGTGGCAACCCCCCCCCCCCAAAGATTTGAGGTTTTGTGTTTTCAATGGTCAAAAGGTGCAATTCCCCCCCCCCCCCCAACTCTATAATGTTCCCCTGGAGAAAAGTGTCTGAATTCAACACTGCTAGACGACATATTTCAAAACGACTTTTTACAGAAAAATACCAGTATATATATATTAACTTTCTACATATATTTATAATGCGAATAAAAATTAATGCACAAAATTTGGTTATAATAACTCTAATAGAACTGGAGATATTCAAAACTAAAAAGTTATAAACGACGGAAATTACCATATCTATACAATCAAAACGCTCCATGCGCAATCAGATTTTACACACAATTGCAATAATCTCATATAATCATCTTTGAAAACACAAAAACAAAACTTACTATGAAATGTTAGCAAATTATATTAAAAAAACTTAAAAAATGGATTTTAAATTGATGTTTTTCAATTTTTTCATTAAAATTTAATAAAATTCTTTATATTACTCTTAAATTTTCAATTTTAAATACTTGTAATAAAGTTTACTTCAAGCAACGTTAAACCTATCAAGAGTCGATAGTATAATAAATTGAAATATTAACAAATGTTTCTAATTACAATACATACAGTGAATATAAACGATAAAATAAAAGAGATCTATGCATTTTATCATTCACAGTAATGATAGTAAAAACTTTCAACACATACCTTTTAGATAACTCATAGCTTTGCCAAGCGACTCTCAGATTCCTTTTTATTGTATCTTTAATATATATAAATTAATAATGAATGCTTGCAAAAAATAAAAAATGTAGCGTATGTCATTTCTAAGTATATTTGACTTCAAATCACTTACTATCACTGTTTCACAAACCACTACCAGGTAAAAAATCTAATTTTAATTATGTAATACAATTGAATACACAATAAAATAATTCGAAATATACAATTTTCAAAACCTTTTCCAGTGCGGCATGACCCTCCCCAAACGATAAAAATGCAGCTGTAAGTTTTCTGTTTACATCAAACTTTTTTGTTGCTACTTCACGTTCACTAGTATAAATATTAAACATATCCATAAGATTTTGCACAGGTTTCACATACAAGGTCTAATTTTGATGAGAATCCAAAAGAATTATGCTTCAAATTATTTAATTTACATTGTTGACACTCACTACAAGGTACTTTCTGAAGTAAATCTGCCCAAATAGAGTTGCTTACTAAACTGTATTCAGTAGACAAGGCATATAAACTATCGAAATGATCGCTTGTATTCAAGGAAAAAAAAACAATTCCAGGAACAATTTCAGGATTAATATTCTTGATGGAATCACCATCAATTGATTGCATTTCAAACTATATTTCCACTTTAAAATATTTGCAGAACCAGCCTTGCTTCGCTTAGTTGGCGGGCCTTTACGCTTCCGATATTTTGAAGTTACGCAATGCATGTTTACAAATGCATTCAGAAACAAAACAAATTATAAAGATAATTTAGTAAATTATTACCCTAACAAATGCTTTTAAAAAAATCTAAAAAACAATGTTGTTAACAACAGGCAGTTCCAGTTCTTAAAAGAACTGCTTTTTAAACTGAAATTATAACTAGAGAGAACTGCAACGAAATTCAAAAAATGAAAACAAACGATGTAAACAAACCAGAAACAGCCAGTTTAGGTCCCAGTTAAAATACGCTGTTGCCAAATAATAAAGAAATATATATCCTTTATGAAAATTACATGGAGTAAGCTCAAGAATATCATGTAAGCATGATTTCACAGCTTTTAGATTAGGCGTATCTACGTCGCGAAAGAAGAAAAACAATGGCAGAAAGGTAAACAAAGGGGCGTGGCGCATCAGCTGTTAAAATTAAAATGGCCATAACTCCGGCAAAAATCAACATATTGGAAAAAAAAAAGTGCATCCGGTAGATATGATTATATGTGTTATTTCTACATTAAAAATGAAAAATCGACTTTTTGATATATTTTCGCGAATTTCAAAGTCCACTGTACCCTTAAACAATGTCTTCGGTTTTACCTGATATTACATTTCTAAAAACTCACACTGGCAAACTACTTTAAATCCGAAAAATTTTTACTTCATTCATTTTTAAATAGGCTTTTTTATTAGGAAATTAATTTTCAGCCGTGCACCGGAATTTAATGCGAAAATATATCGTGTTTTGTATTGGGTATATCAGTTTCCAGGATTCCCTAACAATGGTTTCATTGTTTAAACAATGTATTCGGTTTTGCTTCATTTTACATTTCTAAAAATTCACACAGGCGAACAAATTTAAAACCAGAAATTTTTACTTCATTCATTTGTAAATGGGCTTTTTTATTAGGAAATTAATTTTCAGCCGTGCACCGGAATTTAATTCGAAAATATTGCGTGTTTTGTATTCGGTACATCAATTTCAAGGATTTCCTAACAATGGTCTCATTGTTTAAACAATGCATTCAGTTTTACTTTATTTTACATTTCCAAAAATTCACACAGGCGGACAACTTTAAAACCGAGAAATTTTTACGTCTTTCATTTGGAAATGTGCTTATTTATTAAAAAATTAATTTTCAGCCGTGCACCGGAATTTAATTTGAAAATATTGCGTGTTTTGTATTCGGTATATCAGTTTCAAGGATTTCCAAACAATGGTTTCATTGTTTAAACAATGTATTCGGTTTTATTTTATTTAATATTTCTAAAAACTCACACAGGTGAACTACTTTAAAACCAAAAATTTTTTACGTCATTCATTTGGAAATGTGCTTTTTTATTAGGAAATTAATTTTCAGCCGTGCACCGGAATTTAATTCGAAAATATTGCGTGTTTTGTATTCGGTATATCAGTTTAGAGGATTTCCTAACAATGGATTAATTGTTTAAACAATGTATTCAGTTTTACTTTATTTTACATTTCTAAAAATTCACGCAGGCGAACACCTTTAAAACGAAAAAATTTTTACGTCATTCATTTGGAAATGTGCTTTTTTAATAGGAAATTAATTTTCAGCCGTGCAGCGGAATGTAATGCGAAAATATTGCGGGTTTTGAATTCGGTATATCATTTTCCAAGATTTCCTAACAATGGTTTCATTGTTTAAACAATGTCTTCGGTTTTACCTTATATTACATTTCTAAAAACTCACACTGGCAAACTACTTTAAATCCGAAAAATTTTTACTTCATTCATTTTTAAATAGGCTTTTTTATTAGGAAATTAATTTTCAGCCGTGCACCGGAATTTAATGCGAAAATATATCGTGTTTTGTATTGGGTATATCAGTT
Source organism: Maratus speciosus (assembly GCA_963932465.1). Classification (NCBI taxonomy): domain Eukaryota; kingdom Metazoa; phylum Arthropoda; class Arachnida; order Araneae; family Salticidae; genus Maratus; species Maratus speciosus. The sequence goes on from CAWVRF010000376.1 coordinate 65,920, forward strand.
TCCAGGATTCCCTAACAATGGTTTCATTGTTTAAACAATGTATTCGGTTTTGCTTCATTTTACATTTCTAAAAATTCACACAGGCGAACAAATTTAAAACCAGAAATTTTTACTTCATTCATTTGTAAATGGGCTTTTTTATTAGGAAATTAATTTTCAGCCGTGCACCGAAATTTAATTCGAAAATATTGCGTGTTTTGTATTCGGTACATCAGTTTCAAGGATTTCCTAACAATGGTCTCATTGTTTAAACAATGCATTCAGTTTTACTTTATTTTACATTTCCAAAAATTCACACAGGCGAACAACTTTAAAACCGAGAAATTTTTACGTCTTTCATTTGGAAATGTGCTTATTTATTAAAAAATTAATTTTCAGCCGAGCACCGGAATTTAATTCGAAAATATTGCGTGTTTTGTATTCGGTATATCAGTTTCAAGGATTTCCAAACAATGGTTTTATTGTTAAAACAATGTATTCGGTTTTACTTTATTTAACATTTCTAAAAACTCACACAGGTGAACTACTTTAAAACCAAAAATTTTTTACGTCATTCATTTGGAAATGTGCTTTTTTATTAGGAAATTAATTTTCAGCCGTGCACCGGAATTTAATTCGAAAATATTGCGTGTTTTGTATTCGGTATATCAGTTTAGAGGATTTCCTAACAATGGATTCATTGTTTAAACACCGTATTCAGTTTTACTTTATTTTACATTTCTAAAAATTCACGCAGGCGAACACCTTAAAACGAAAAAATATTTACGTCATTCATTTGGAAATGTGCTTTTTTATTAGGAAATTAATTTTCAGCCGTGCACCGGAATGTAATGCGAAAATATTGCAGGTTTTAAATTCGGTATATCATTTTCGAAGATTTCCTAACAATGGTTTCATTGTTTAAACAATGTCTTCGGTTTTACCTTATATTACATTTCTAAAAACTCACACTGGCAAACTACTTTAAATCAGAAAATTTTTTATTTCTTTCATTTGTAAATAGGCTTTTTTATTAGGAAATTAATTTTCAGCCGTGCACCGGAATTTAATTCGAAAATATTGCGTGTTTTGTATTCGGTATATCAGTTTCTAGGATTTCATAACAATGGTTTCATTGTTTAAACAATGTACTCGGTTTTGCTTTATTTAACATTTCTAAAAACTCACACAGGTGAACTACTTTAAAATCAAAAATTTCTTACGTCATTCATTTGGAAATGTGGTTTTTTATTAGGAAATTAATTTTCAGCCGTGCACCCGAATTTAATTCGAAAATATTGCGTGTTTTGTATTCGGTATATCAGTTTAGAGGATTTCCTAACAATGGATTCATTGTTTAAACAATGTATTCAGTTTTACTTTATTTTACATTTCTAAAAATTCACGCAGGCGAACACCTAAAACAAAAAAATATTTACGTCATTCATTTGGAAATGTGCTTTTTTATTAGGAAATTACTTTTCAGCCGTGCACCGGAATGTAATGCGAAAATATTGCAAGTTTTGAATTCGGTATATCATTTTCCAAGATTTCCTAACAATGGTTTCATTGTTTAAACAATGTCTTCGGTTTTACCTTATATTACGTTTCTAAAAACTCACACTGGCAAACTACTTTAAATCCGAAAAATTTTTACTTCATTCATTTGTAAATAGGCTTTTTTATTAGGAATTTAATTTTCAGCCGTGCACCGGAATTTAATGCGAAAATATATCGTGTTTTGTATTGGGTATATCAGTCTCCAGGATTCCCTAACAATGGTTTCATTGTTTAAACAATGTATTCGGTTTTGCTTCATTTTACATTTCTAAAAATTCACACAGGCGAACAAATTTAAAACCAGAAATTTTTACTTCATTCATTTGTAAATGGGCTTTTTTATTAGGTAATTAATTTTCAGCCGTGCACCGGAATTTAATTCGAAAATATTGCGTGTTTTGTATTCGGTACATCAATTTCAAGGATTTCCTAACAATGGTCTCATTGTTTAAACAATGCATTCAGTTTTACTTTATTTTACATTTCCAAAAATTCACACAGGCGGACAACTTTAAAACCGAGAAATTTTTACGTCTTTCAGTTGGAAATGTGCTTATTTATTAAAAAATAAATTTTCAGCCGTGCACCGGAATTTAATTTGAAAATATTGCGTGTTTTGTATTCGGTATATCAGTATCAAGGATTTCCAAACAATGGTTTCATTGTTTAAACAATGTATTCGGTTTTATTTTATTTAATATTTCTAAAAACTCACACAGGTGAACTACTTTAAAACCAAAAATTTTTTACGTCATTCATTTGGAAATGTGCTTTTTTATTAGGAAATTAATTTTCAGCTGTGCACCGGAATTTAATTCGAAAATATTGCGTGTTTTGTATTCGGTATATCAGTTTAGAGGATTTCCTAACAATGGATTCATTGTTTAAACAATGTATTCAGTTTTACTTTATTTTACATTTCTAAAAATTCACGCAGGCGAACACCTTTAAAACGAAAAAATATTTACGTCATTCATTTGGAAATGTGCTTTTTTAATAGGAAATTAATTTTCAGCCGTGCACCGGAATTTAATGCGAAAATATATCGTGTTTTGTATTGGGTATATCAGTTTCCAGGATTCCCTAACAGTGGTTTCATTGTTTAAACAATGTATTCGGTTTTGCTTCATTTTACATTTCTAAAAATTCACACAGGCGAACAAATTTAAAACCAGAAATTTTTACTTCATTCATTTGTAAATGGGCTTTTTTATTAGGAAATTAATTTTCAGCCGTGCACCGGAATTTAATTCGAAAATATTGCGTGTTTTGTATTCGGTACATCAATTTCAAGGATTTCCTAACAATGGTCTCATTGTTTAAACAATGCATTCAGTTTTACTTTATTTTACATTTCCAAAAATTCACACAGGCGGACAACTTTAAAACCGAGAAATTTTTACGTCTTTCATTTGGAAATGTGCTTATTTATTAAAAAATTAATTTTCAGCCGTGCACCGGAATTTAATTTGAAAATATTGCGTGTTTTGTATTCGGGATATCAGTTTCAAGGATTTCCAAACAATGGTTTCATTGTTTAAACAATGTATTCGGTTTTATTTTATTTAATATTTCTAAAAACTCACACAGGTGAACTACTTTAAAACCAAAAATTTTTTACGTCATTCATTTGGAAATGTGCTTTTTTATTAGGAAATTAATTTTCAGCCGTGCACCGGAATTTAATTCGAAAATATTGCGTGTTTTGTATTCGGTATATCAGTTTAGAGGATTTCCTAACAATGGATTCATTGTTTAAACAATGTATTCAGTTTTACTTTATTTTACATTTCTAAAAATTCACGCAGGCGAACACCTTTAAAACGAAAAAATTTTTACGTCATTCATTTGGAAATGTGCTTTTTTAATAGGAAATTAATTTTCAGCCGTGCAGCGGAATGTAATGCGAAAATATTGCGGGTTTTGAATTCGGTATAACAGTTTATAGGATTTCCTAACAATGGTTTCATTGTTTAAACAATGTGTTCAGTTTTACTTTATTTTACATTTCTATAAATTCACACAGGCGAACACCTTTAAAACGAAAAAATATTTACGTCATTCATTATGAAATGTGCTTTTCCAAGTATTTTTCCAAGTATTTTTTGTCTATATCCTTTTCCAAGATTTCCTAACAATGGTTTCATTGTTTAAACAATGTCTTCGGTTTTACCTTATATTACATTTCTAAAAACTCACACTGGCAAACTACTTTAAATCCGAAAATTTTTTATTTCATTCATTTGTAAATAGGCTTTTTTAATAGGAAATTAATTTTCAGCCGTGCACCGGAATTTAATGCGAAAATATATCGTGTTTTTATTCGGTATATCAGTTTCCAGGATTCCCAAACAATGGCTTCATTGTTTAAACAATGTATTTTGTTTTAATTTATTTTACATTTCTAGAAATTCACACCGGCGAACACCTTTAAAACGAAAAAATATTTACGTCGTTAATTTGGAAATGTTCTTATTTATTAGAAAATTAATTTTCAGCCATGCACTGGAATTTAATTTGAAAATATTGCGTGTTTTTATTCGGTATATCAGTTTCCAGGATTTCTTAACAATGGTTTGATTGTTTAAACAATGTATTCGGTTTTACTTTATTTTACATTTCTAAAAACTCACACAGGTGAACTACTTTAAAACCGAAAAATTTTTACATCATTCCTTTAAAAATGTGCTTATTTCTTAGAAAAAAAAATTTCAGCCGTGCCCCGGAATTTATTTCGAAAATATCGCATATTTTGTATTCGGTATATCAGTTTCTAGGATTTCCTAACAATGGTTTCATTGTTTAAACAATGAATTCGGTTTTACTTTATTTTACATTTCTAAAAACTCACACAGGTGAACTACTTTAAAACCGAAAATTTTTACGTCATTCATTTGGAAATGTGCTTTTTTAATAGGAAATTAAATTTCAGCCGTGCACCGGAATGTGATGCGAAAATATTGCGTGTTTCGTATTCGGTATATCATTTTCCAAGATTTCCTAACAATGGTTTCATTGTTTAAACAATGTATTTTGTTTTACTTTATTCTACATTTCTACAAACTCACACAGGTGAACTACTTTAAAACCGAAAAATTTTTAAATCATTCATTTTTAAATGTGCTTATTTATTAGGAAATTAATTTTCAGCCGTGCACCGGAATTTAATTCGAAAATATTGAGTGATTTGTATTCGGTATATCAGTTTCCAGGATTTCTTAACAATGGTTTCATTGTTTAAACAATGTATTCGGTTTTACTTTGTTTTACATTTCTAAAAACTCACACAGGTGAACTACTTTAAAACCGAAAAATTTTTACATCAATCCTTTGAAATTGTGCTTATTTCTTAGAAAATTAATTTTCAGCCGTGCACCGGAATTTAATTCGAAAATATTGTCTTTTTTGTATTCGGTATATAAGTTTCAAGGATTCCCTAACAATGGTGTCATTATTTAAACAACGTATTCAGTTTTACTTTATTTTACATTTCTAAAAACTCACGCAGGCGAACACCTTTAAAACGAAAAAATATTTACGTCATTCATTTGGAAATGGGCTTTTTTATTAGGAAATTAATTTTCAGCCGTGCACCGGAATTTAATGCAAAAATATATCGTGTTTTGTATTGGGTATATCAGTTTCCAGGATTCCCTAACAATGATTTCATTGTTTAAACAATGTATTCGGTTTTGCTTAATTTTACATTTCTAAAAATTCACACAGGCGAACAACTTTAGAACCGAAAAATTTTTACGTCAATCATTTTTAAATGTGCTTATTTATTAGGAAATTAATTTTCAGCCGTGCACCGGAATTTAATTCGAAAATATTTCGTGTTTTGTATTTGGTATATCAGTTTCCAGGATTTCTTAACAATTGTTTCATTGTTTAAACAATGTATTCGGTTTTACTTTATTTTACATTTCTAAAAACTCACACAGGTGAACTACTTTAAAACGGAAAATTTTTTACATCATTCCTTTTAAAATGTGCTTATTTCTTAGAAAAAAAAAATTCAGCGTGCCCCGGAATTTATTTCGAAAATATCGCATATTTTGTATTCGATATATCAGTTTCTAGGATTTCCTAAGAATGGATTAATTGTTTAAACAATGTATTCGGTTTTTCTTTATTTTACATTTCTAAAAATTCACATTTGAGAACAACTTTAAAAGCGATAAAATTTTTACGTCATTCATTTGGAAATGTGCTTTTTTTTTAGGAAATTAATTTTCAGCCGTGCATCGAATTTAATTAGAAAATATTGCGTGTTTTGTATTCGGTATATCAATTTCCAGGGTTCCCTAACAATGGTTTCATTGTTTAAACAATGTATTCAGTTTTACCTTTTTTTACATTTCTATAAATTCACACCGGCGACCACCTTTAAAACGAAAAAATATTTACGTCATTCATTTGGAAATGTGCTTTTTAATTAGGAAATTAATTTTCAGCCGTGCACCGGAATGTAATGTGAAAATATTGAGTGTTTTTTATTCGGTATATCAGTTTCCAGGATTCCCTAACAATGGTTTCATTTTTTAAACAATGTATTCGGTTTTACTTTATTTTACATTTCTAAAAACTCACACAGGTGAACTGCTTTAAAACCGAAAATTTTTACGTCATTCATTTGGAAATGTGCTTTTTTAATAGGAAATTAATTTTCAGCCGTGCACCGGAATGTAATGCGAAAATATTGCGTGTTTTGTATTCGGTATATCATTTTCCAGGAATCCTTAACAATGGTTTCATTTTTTAAACAATGTATTCGCTTTACCTTATTTTAAATTTCAAAAAACTCACACTGGCGAACAACTTTAAAACCAAAATATTTTTACCTCATTCATTTTTAAACGTGCTTATTTATTAGGAAATTAATTTTTAGCCGTGCACCGGAATTTGAATCGAAAATATTGCGTGTTTTGTAATCGGTATATCAGTTTCTCGGATTTCAAAACAATATTTTCATTGTTTAAACAATGTATTCAGTTTTACTTTATTTTACATTTCTAAAAATTCACACCGGCGACCACCTTTAAAACGAAAAAATATTTACGTCATTCATTTGGAAATGTGTTTTTTAATTAGAAAATTAATTTTCAGCCGTGCACCGGAATGTAATGCGTGCATGGCGTGCACCGGAATGTATTGCGTGTTTTTTATTCGGTATATCATTTTCCAAGATTTCCTAACAATGGTTTCATTGTTTAAACAATGCATTCAGTTTTACTTCATTTTACATTTGTAAAATCTCACATTTGAGAACAACTTTAAAACCGAAAAATTTTACGTCCTTCATTTGGAAAATTGCTTTTTTATTAGGAAATTAATTTTCAGCCGTGCACCGGAATTTAATTCAAAAATATTGCATGTTTTGTATTCGGTATATCAATTTCCAAGGTTCCCTAACAATGGTTTCATTGTTTAAACAATGTATTCGGTTTTTCTTCATTTTATATTTCTAAAAATTCACACATTCGAACATTTTTAAAACCGAGAAATTTATACGTCTTTCATTTGGAAATGTGCTTATTTATTAGGAAATTAATTTTCAGCCGTGCACCGGAATTTAATGCGAAAATATATCGTGTTTTGTATTGGATATATCAGTTTCCAGGATTCCCTAACAATGGTTTCATTGTTTAAACAATGTATTCGGTTTTTCTTTATCTTACATTTCTAAAAACTCAAATTTGAGAACAATTTTAAAACCCAAAACTTTTTACATCATTCATTTGGAAATGTACTTTTTTATTAGGAAATTAATTTTCAGCCGTGCACCGGAATTTAATTCGAAAATATTGCGTGTTTTGTATTCGGTATATCAGTTTCAAGGATTTCCTAACAATGGTTTCATTGTTTAAACAATGTATTCAGTTTTGCTTCATTTTACATTTCTAAAAATTCACACAGCCGAACAACTTTAAAACCGAGAAATTTTTACGTCTTTCATTTGGAAATGTGCTTATTTATTAGAAAATTAATTTTCAGCCGTGCACCGGAATTTAATGCGAAAATATTGCGTGTTTTGTATTCGGTATATCAGTTTCTAGGATTTCCTAACAATGTTTTCATTGTTTAAACAATGTATTCGGTTTTTCTTTATTTTACATTTCTAAAAATTCACATTTGAGAACAACTTTAAAAGCGATAAAATTTTTACGTCATTCATTTGGAAATGTGCTTTTTTTTTAGGAAATTAATTTTCAGCCGTGCATCGAATTTAATTAGAAAATATTGCGTGTTTTGTATTCGGTATATCAATTTCCAGGGTTCCCTAACAATGGTTTCATTGTTTAAACAATGTATTCAGTTTTACCTTTTTTTACATTTCTATAAATTCACACCGGCGACCACCTTTAAAACGAAAAAATATTTACGTCATTCATTTGGAAATGTGCTTTTTAATTAGGAAATTAATTTTCAGCCGTGCACCGGAATGTAATGTGAAAATATTGAGTGTTTTTTATTCGGTATATCAGTTTCCAGGATTCCCTAACAATGGTTTCATTTTTTAAACAATGTATTCGGTTTTA
>CAWVRF010000377.1:0-74000 GCA_963932465.1 Maratus speciosus
ATAAAACACGCAATATTTATGAATTGAATTCCGGTGCTCGGCTTAAAATTAATTTCTTAATAAATAATAAAGCGAAACCGAATATATTTTCAACAATCAAAGCATTGTTAGAAAATTCATCAGAAAGAGTTACCGCATATAAAACACGGAATATTTATGAATTGTTTTCCGGTGCACCGCTGAAAATTAATTTCTTAATAAATAATAAAGCGAAACCGAATATATTGTTTCAACAATCAAAGCATTGTTAGAAAATTCATCAGAAAGAGTTACCGCATATAAAACACGCAATATTTATGAATTGAATTCCGGTGCAGGGCTCAAAATTAATTTCTTAGTAAATAATAAATCGAAACAGAATAAATTCTTTAAACAATCAAAGCATTGTTAGAAAATTCATCAGAAAGAGTTACCGCATATAAAACACGCAATATTTATGAATTGAATTCCGGCGCAGGGCTGAAAATTAATTTCTTAATAAATAATAAAGCGAAACCGAATATATTGTTTCAACAATCAAAGCATTGTTAGAAAATTCATCAGAAAGAGTTACCGCATATAAAACACGCAATATTTATGAATTGAATTCCGGTGCAGGGCTGAAAATTAATTTCTTAATAAATAATAAAGCGAAGCCGAATATATTGTTTCAACAATCAAAGCATTGTTAGAAAATTCATCAGAAAGAGTTACCGCATATAAAACACGCAATATTTATGAATTGAATTCCGGAGCTGGGCTGAAAATTAATTTCTTAATAAATAATAAAGCGAAACCGAATATATTGTTTCAACAATCAAAGCATTGTTAGAAAATTCATCAGAAAGAGTTACCGCATATAAAACATGCAATATTTATGAATTGAATTCTGGTGGAGGGCTGCAAATTAATTTCTTAATAAATAATAAAGCGAAACCGAATATATTGTTTCAACAATCAAAGCATTGTTAGAAAATTCATCAGAAAGAGTTACCGCATATAAAACACGCAATATTTATGAATTGAATTCCGGTGCAGGGCTGAAAATTAATTTCTTAATAAATAATAAAGCGAAACCGAGTATATTGTTTCAACAATCAAAGCATTGTTAGAAAATTCATCAGAAAGAGTTACCGCATATAAAACACGCAATATTTATGAATTGAATCCCGGTGCAGGGCTCAAAATTAATTTCTTAGTAAATAATAAATCGAAACAGAATAAAATGTTTAAACAATCAAAGCATTGTTAGAAAATTCATCAGAAAGAGTTACCGCATATAAAACACGCAATATTTATGAATTGAATTCCGGTGCAGAGCTGAAAATTAATTTCTTAATAAATAATAAAGCGAAACCGAATATATTGTTTCAACAATCAAAGCATTGTTAGAAAATTCATCAGAAAGAGTTACCGCATATAAAACACGCAATATTTATGAATTGAATTCCGGTGCACCGCTGAAAATTAATTTCTTAATAAATAATAAAGCGAAACCGAATATATTGTTTCAACAATCAAAGCATTGTTAGAAAAATCAACAGAAAGAGTTACCGCATATAAAACACGCAATATTTAAGAATTGAATTCCGGTGCAAGGCTGAAAATTATTTTCTTAATAAATAATAATGCGAAACCGAATATATTGTTTCAACAATCAAAGCATTGTTAGAAAATTCATCAGAAAGAGTTACCGCATATAAAACATGCAAAATTTATGAATTGAATTCTGGTGGAGGGCTGCAAATTAATTTCTTAATAAATAATAAAGCGAAACCGAATATATTGTTTCAACAATCAAAGCATTGTTAGAAAATTCATCAGAAAGAGTTACCGCATATAAAACACGCAATATTTATGAATTGAATTCCGGTGCAGGGCTGAAAATTAATTTCTTAATAAATAATAAAGCGAAACCGAGTATATTGTTTCAAATATCAAAGCATTGTTAGAAAATTCATCAGAAAGAGTTACCGCATATAAAACACGCAATATTTATGAATTCAATCCCGGTGCAGGGCTCAAAATTAATTTCTTAGTAAATAATAAATCGAAACAGAATAAAATGTTTAAACAATCAAAGCATTGTTTGAAAATTCATCAGAAAGAGTTACCGCATATAAAACACGCAATATTTATGAATTGAATTCCGGTGCAGAGCTGAAAATTAATTTCTTAATAAATAATAAAGCGAAACCGAATATATTGTTTCAACAATCAAAGCATTGTTAGAAAATTCATCAGAAAGAGTTACCGCATATAAAACACGCAATATTTATGAATTGAATTCCGGTGCACCGCTGAAAATTAATTTCTTAATAAATAATAAAGCGAAACCGAATATATTGTTTCAACAATCAAAGCATTGTTAGAAAAATCAACAGAAAGAGTTACCGCATATAAAACACGCAATATTTAAGAATTGAATTCCGGTGCAAGACTGAAAATTAATTTCTTAATAAATAATAAAGCGAAACCGAATATATTGTTTCAACAATCAAAGCATTGTTAGAAAATTCATCAGAAAGAGTTACCGCATATAAAACACGCAATATTTATGAATTGAATTCCGGTGCTCGGCTGAAAATTAATTTCTTAATAAATAATAAAGCGAAACCGAATATATTGTTTCAACAATCAAAGCATTGTTAGAAAATTCTTGAGAAAGAGTTACTGCAGATAAAACACGCAATATTTATGAATTGAATTCCGGTGCAAGGCTGAAAATTAATTTCTTAATAAATAATAAAGCGAAACCGAATATATTGTTTCACCAATCAAAGCATTGTTTGAAAATTCATCAGAAAGTGTTACCGCATATAAAACACGCAATATTTATGAATTGAATTCTGGTGCAAGGCTGAAAATTAATTTCTTAATAAATAATAAAGCGAAACCGAATATATTGTTTCAACAATCAAAGCATTGTTAGAAAATTCATCAGAAAGAGTTACCGCATATAAAACACGCAATATTTATGAATTGAATTCCGGAGCTGGGCTGAAAATTAATTTCTTAATAAATAATAAAGCGAAACCGAATATATTGTTTCAACAATCAAAGCATTGTTAGAAAATTCATCAGAAAGAGTTACCGCATATAAAACATGCAATATTTATGAATTGAATTCTGGTGGAGGGCTGCAAATTAATTTCTTAATAAATAATAAAGCGAAACCGAATATATTGTTTCAACAATCAAAGCATTGTTAGAAAATTCATCAGAAAGAGTTACCGCATATAAAACATGCAATATTTATGAATTGAATTCTGGTGGAGGGCTGCAAATTAATTTCTTAATAAATAATAAAGCGAAACCGAATATATTGTTTCAACAATCAAAGCATTGTTAGAAGATTCATCAGAAAGAGTTACCGCATATAAAACATGCAATATTTATGAATTGAATACTGGTGGAGGGCTGCAAATTAATTTCTTAATAAATAATAAAGCGAAACCGAATATATTGTTTCAACAATCAAAGCATTGTTAGAAAATTCATCAGAAAGAGTTACCGCATATAAAACACGCAATATTTATGAATTGAATTCCGGTGCAGGGCTGAAAATTAATTTCTTAATAAATAATAAAGCGAAACCGAGTATATTGTTTCAACAATCAAAGCATTGTTAGAAAATTCATCAGAAAGAGTTACCGCATATAAAACACGCAATATTTATGAATTGAATCCCGGTGCAGGGCTGCAAATTAATTTCTTAATAAATAATAAAGCGAAACCGAATATATTGTTTCAACAATCAAAGCATTGTTAGAAAATTCATCAGAAAGAGTTACCGCATATAAAACACGCAATATTTATGAATTGAATTCCGGTGCAGGGCTGAAAATTAATTTCTTAATAAATAATAAATAGAAACAGAATAAAATGTTTAAACAATCAAAGCATTGTTAGAAAATTCATCAGAAAGAGTTACCGCATATAAAACACGCAATATTTATGAATTGAATTCCGGTGCAGAGCTGAAAATTAATTTCTTAATAAATAATAAAGCGAAACCGAATATATTGTTTCAACAATCAAAGCATTGTTAGAAAATTCATCAGAAAGAGTTACCGCATATAAAACACGCAATATTTATGAATTGAATTCCGGTGCAGGGCTGAAAATTAATTTCTTAATAAATAATAAAGCGAAACCGAGTATATTGTTTCAACAATCAAAGCATTGTTAGAAAATTCATCAGAAAGAGTTACCGCATATAAAACACGCAATAGTTATGAATTGAATTCCGGTGCACCGCTGAAAATTAATTTCTTAATAAATAATAAAGCGAAACCGAATATATTGTTTCAACAATCAAAGCATTGTTAGAAAAATCAACAGAAAGAGTTACCGCATATAAAACACGCAATATTTAAGAATTGAATTCCGGTGCAAGACTGAAAATTAATTTCTTAATAAATAATAAAGCGAAACCGAATATATTGTTTCAACAATCAAAGCATTGTTAGAAAATTCATCAGAAAGAGTTACCGCATATAAAACACGCAATATTTATGAACTGAATTCCGTTGCACCGCTGAAAATTAATTTCGTAATAAATAATAAAGCGAAACCGAATATATTGTTTCAACAATCAAAGCATTGTTAGAAAATTCATCAGAAAGAGTTACCGCATATAAAACACGCAATATTTATGAATTGAATTCCGGTGCAGGGCTGAAAATTAATTTCTTAATAAATAATAAAGCGAAACCGAGTATATTGTTTCAACAATCAAAGCATTGTTAGAAAATTCATCAGAAAGAGTTACCGCATATAAAACACGCAATATTTATGAATTGAATTCCGGTGCAGAGCTGAAAATTAATTTCTTAATAAATAATAAAGCGAAACCGAATATATTGTTTCAACAATCAAAGCATTGTTAGAAAATTCATCAGAAAGAGTTACCGCATATAAAACACGCAATATTTATGAATTGAATTCCGGTGCACCGCTGAAAATTAATTTCTTAATAAATAATAAAGCGAAACCGAATATATTGTTTCAACAATCAAAGCATTGTTAGAAAATTCATCAGAAAGAGTTACCGCATATAAAACATGCAATATTTATGAATTGAATTCTGGTGGAGGGCTGCAAATTAATTTCTTAATAAATAATAAAGCGAAACCGAATATATTGTTTCAACAATCAAAGCATTGTTAGAACATTCATCAGAAAGAGTTACCGCATATAAAACACGCAATATTTATGAATTGAATTCCGGTGCAGGGCTGAAAATTAATTTCTTAATAAATAATAAAGCGAAACCGAGTATATTGTTTCAACAATCAAAGCATTGTTAGAAAATTCATCAGAAAGAGTTACCGCATATAAAACACGCAATATTTATGAATTGAATCCCGGTGCAGGGCTCAAAATTAATTTCTTAGTAAATAATAAATCGAAACAGAATAAAATGTTTAAACAATCAAAGCATTGTTAGAAAATTCATCAGAAAGAGTTACCGCATATAAAACACGCAATATTTATGAATTGAATTCCGGTGCAGAGCTGAAAATTAATTTCTTAATAAATAATAAAGCGAAACCGAATATATTGTTTCAACAATCAAAGCATTGTTAGAAAATTCATCAGAAAGAGTTACCGCATATAAAACACGCAATAGTTATGAATTGAATTCCGGTGCACCGCTGAAAATTAATTTCTTAATAAATAATAAAGCGAAACCGAATATATTGTTTCAACAATCAAAGCATTGTTAGAAAAATCAACAGAAAGAGTTACCGCATATAAAACACGCAATATTTAAGAATTGAATTCCGGTGCAAGACTGAAAATTAATTTCTTAATAAATAATAAAGCGAAACCGAATATATTGTTTCAACAATCAAAGCATTGTTAGAAAATTCATCAGAAAGAGTTACCGCATATAAAACACGCAATATTTATGAACTGAATTCCGTTGCACCGCTGAAAATTAATTTCGTAATAAATAATAAAGCGAAACCGAATATATTGTTTCAACAATCAAAGCATTGTTAGAAAATTCATCAGAAAGAGTTACCGCATATAAAACACGCAATATTTATGAATTGAATTCCGGTGCTCGGCTGAAAATTAATTTCTTAATAAATAATAAAGCGAAACCGAATATATTGTTTCAACAATCAAAGCATTGTTAGAAAATTCATGAGAAAGAGTTACTGCATATAAAACACGCAATATTTATGAATTGAATTCCGGTGCAAGGCTGAAAATTAATTTCTTAATAAATAATAAAGCGAAACCGAATATATTGTTTCACCAATCAAAGCATTGTTTGAAAATTCATCAGAAAGTGTTACCGCATATAAAACACGCAATATTTATGAATTGAATTCTGGTGCAAGGCTGAAAATTAATTTCTTAATAAATAATAAAGCGAAACCGAATATATTGTTTCAACAATCAAAGCATTGTTAGAAAATTCATCAGAAAGAGTTACCGCATATAAAACACGCAATATTTATGAATTGAATTCCGGTGCAAGGCTGAAAATTAATTTCTTAATAAATAATAAAGCGAAACCGAATATATTGTTTCACCAATCAAAGCATTGTTTGAAAATTCATCAGAAAGAGTTACCGCATATAAAACATGCAATATTTATGAATTGAATTCTGGTGGAGGGCTGCAAATTAATTTCTTAATAAATAATAAAGCGAAACCGAATATATTGTTTCAACAATCAAAGCATTGTTAGAAAATTCATCAGAAAGAGTTACCGCATATAAAACACGCAATATTTATGAATTGAATTCTGGTGCAAGGCTGAAAATTAATTTCTTAATAAATAATAAAGCGAAACCGAATATATTGTTTCACCAATCAAAGCATTGTTTGAAAATTCATCAGAAAGTGTTACCGCATATAAAACACGCAATATTTATGAATTGAATTCTGGTGCAAGGCTGAAAATTAATTTCTTAATAAATAATAAAGCGAAACCGAATATATTGTTTCAACAATCAAAGCATTGTTAGAAAATTCATGAGAAAGAGTTACTGCATATAAAACACGCAATATTTATGAATTGAATTCCGGTGCAAGGCTGAAAATTAATTTCTTAATAAATAATAAAGCGAAACCGAATATATTGTTTCACCAATCAAAGCATTGTTTGAAAATTCATCAGAAAGAGTTACCGCATATAAAACATGCAATATTTATGAATTGAATTCTGGTGGAGGGCTGCAAATTAATTTCTTAATAAATAATAAAGCGAAACCGAATATATTGTTTCAACAATCAAAGCATTGTTAGAAAATTCATCAGAAAGAATTACCGCATATAAAACACGCAATATTTATGAACTGAATTCCGGTGCAGGGCTGAAAATTAATTTCTTAATAAATAATAAAGCGAAACCGAATATATTGTTTCAACAATCAAAGCATTGTTAGAAAATTCATCAGAAAGAGTTACCGCATATAAAACATGCAATATTTATGAATTGAATTCTGGTGGAGGGCTGCAAATTAATTTCTTAATAAATAATAAAGCGAAACCGAATATATTGTTTCAACAATCAAAGCATTGTTAGAAGATTCATCAGAAAGAGTTACCGCATATAAAACACGCAATATTTATGAATTGAATTCTGGTGCAAGGCTGAAAATTAATTTCTTAATAAATAATAAAGCGAAACCGAATATATTGTTTCAACAATCAAAGCATTGTTAGAAAATTCATCAGAAAGAGTTACCGCATATAAAACACGCAATATTTATGAATTGAATTCCGGTGCACCGCTGAAAATTAATTTCGTAATAAATAATAAAGCGAAACCGAATATATTGTTTCAACAATCAAAGCATTGTTAGAAAATTCATCAGAAAGAGTTACCGCATATAAAAAATGCAATATTTATGAATTGAATTCTGGTGGAGGGCTGCAAATTAATTTCTTAATAAATAATAAAGCGAAACCGAATATATTGTTTCAACAATCAAAGCATTGTTAGAAAATTCATCAGAAAGAGTTACCGCATATAAAACACGCAATATTTATGAATTGAATTCCGGTGCAGGGCTGAAAATTAATTTCTTAATAAATAATAAAGCGAAACCGAGTATATTGTTTCAACAATCAAAGCATTGTTAGAAAATTCATCAGAAAGAGTTACCGCATATAAAACACGCAATATTTATGAATTGAATCCCGGTGCAGGGCTCAAAATTAATTTCTTAGTAAATAATAAATCGAAACAGAATAAATTGTTTAAACAATCAAAGCATTGTTAGAAAATTCATCAGAAAGAGTTACCGCATATAAAACACGCAATATTTATGAATTGAATTCCGGCGCAGGGCTGAAAATTAATTTCTTAATAAATAATAAAGCGAAACCGAATATATTGTTTCAACAATCAAAGCATTGTTAGAAAATTCATCAGAAAGAGTTACCGCATATAAAACACGCAATATTTATGAATTGAATTCCGGTGCACCGCTGAAAATTAATTTCTTAATAAATAATAAAGCGAAACCGAATATATTGTTTCAACAATCAAAGCATTGTTAGAAAAATCAACAGAAAGAGTTACCGCATATAAAACACGCAATATTTAAGAATTGAATTCCGGTGCAAGGCTGAAAATTAATTTCTTAATAAATAATAAAGCGAAACCGAATATATTGTTTCAACAATCAAAGCATTGTTAGAAAATTCATCAGAAAGAGTTACCGCATATAAAACACAAATATTTATGAATTGAATTCTGGTGCAAGGCTGAAAATTAATTTCTTAATAAATAATAAAGCGAAACCGAATATATTGTTTCAAAAATCAAAGCATTGTTAGAAAAATCAACAGAAAGAGTTACCGCATATAAAACACGCAATATTTAAAAATTGAATTCCGGTGCAAGGCTGAAAATTAATTTCTAAATAAATAATAAAGCGAAACCGAATATATTGTTTCAACAATCAAAGCATTGTTAGAAAATTCATCAGAAAGAGTTACCGCATATAAAACACGCAATATTTATGAATTGATTTCCGGTGCACCGCTGAAAATTAATTTCGTAATAAATAATAAAGCGAAACCGAATATATTGTTTCAACAATCAAAGCATTGTTAGAAAATTCATCAGAAAGAGTTACCGCATATAAAACACGCAATATTTATGAATTGAATTCCGGTGCTCGGCTGAAAATTAATTTCTTAATAAATAATAAAGCGAAACCGAATATATTGTTTCAACAATCAAAGCATTGTTAGAAAATTCATCAGAAAGAGTTACTGCATATAAAACACGCAATATTTATGAATTGAATTCCGGTGCAAGGCTGAAAATTAATTTCTTAATAAATAATAAAGCGAAACCGAATATATTGTTTCACCAATCAAAGCATTGTTAGAAAATTCATCAGAAAGTGTTACCGCATATAAAACACGCAATATTTATGAATTGAATTCTGGTGCAAGGCTGAAAATTAATTTCTTAATAAATAATAAAGCGAAGCCGAATATATTGTTTCAACAATCAAAGCATTGTTAGAAAATTCATCAGAAAGAGTTACCGCATATAAAACACGCAATATTTATGAATTGAATTCCGGAGCTGGGCTGAAAATTAATTTCTTAATAAATAATAAAGCGAAACCGAATATATTGTTTCAACAAT
This sequence comes from Maratus speciosus, assembly GCA_963932465.1. Classification (NCBI taxonomy): domain Eukaryota; kingdom Metazoa; phylum Arthropoda; class Arachnida; order Araneae; family Salticidae; genus Maratus; species Maratus speciosus. The sequence continues at coordinate 9,617 of CAWVRF010000377.1, forward strand.
CAAAGCATTGTTAGAAAATTCATCAGAAAGAGTTACCGCATATAAAACATGCAATATTTATGAATTGAATTCTGGTGGAGGGCTGCAAATTAATTTCTTAATAAATAATAAAGCGAAACCGAATATATTGTTTCAACAATCAAAGCATTGTTAGAAAATTCATCAGAAAGAGTTACCGCATATAAAACACGCAATATTTATGAATTGAATTCCGGTGCAGGGCTGAAAAATAATTTCTTAATAAATAATAAAGCGAAACCGAGTATATTGTTTCAACAATCAAAGCATTGTTAGAAAATTCATCAGAAAGAGTTACCGCATATAAAACACGCAATATTTATGAATTGAATCCCGGTGCAGGGCTCAAAATTAATTTCTTAGTAAATAATAAATCGAAACAGAATAAAATGTTTAAACAATCAAAGCATTGTTAGAAAATTCATCAGAAAGAGTTACCGCATATAAAACACGCAATATTTATGAATTGAATTCCGGTGCAGAGCTGAAAATTAATTTCTTAATAAATAATAAAGCGAAACCGAATATATTGTTTCAACAATCAAAGCATTGTTAGAAAATTCATCAGAAAGAGTTACCGCATATAAAACACGCAATATTTATGAATTGAATTCCGGTGCACCGCTGAAAATTAATTTCTTAATAAATAATAAAGCGAAACCGAATATATTGTTTCAACAATCAAAGCATTGTTAGAAAAATCAACAGAAAGAGTTACCGCATATAAAACACGCAATATTTAAGAATTGAATTCCGGTGCAAGGCTGAAAATTATTTTCTTAATAAATAATAATGCGAAACCGAATATATTGTTTCAACAATCAAAGCATTGTTAGAAAATTCATCAGAAAGAGTTACCGCATATAAAACATGCAAAATTTATGAATTGAATTCTGGTGGAGGGCTGCAAATTAATTTCTTAATAAATAATAAAGCGAAACCGAATATATTGTTTCAACAATCAAAGCATTGTTAGAAAATTCATCAGAAAGAGTTACCGCATATAAAACACGCAATATTTATGAATTGAATTCCGGTGCAGGGCTGAAAATTAATTTCTTAATAAATAATAAAGCGAAACCGAGTATATTGTTTCAAATATCAAAGCATTGTTAGAAAATTCATCAGAAAGAGTTACCGCATATAAAACACGCAATATTTATGAATTCAATCCCGGTGCAGGGCTCAAAATTAATTTCTTAGTAAATAATAAATCGAAACAGAATAAAATGTTTAAACAATCAAAGCATTGTTAGAAAATTCATCAGAAAGAGTTACCGCATATAAAACACGCAATATTTATGAATTGAATTCCGGTGCAGAGCTGAAAATTAATTTCTTAATAAATAATAAAGCGAAACCGAATATATTGTTTCAACAATCAAAGCATTGTTAGAAAATTCATCAGAAAGAGTTACCGCATATAAAACACGCAATATTTATGAATTGAATTCCGGTGCACCGCTGAAAATTAATTTCTTAATAAATAATAAAGCGAAACCGAATATATTGTTTCAACAATCAAAGCATTGTTAGAAAAATCAACAGAAAGAGTTACCGCATATAAAACACGCAATATTTAAGAATTGAATTCCGGTGCAAGACTGAAAATTAATTTCTTAATAAATAATAAAGCGAAACCGAATATATTGTTTCAACAATCAAAGCATTGTTAGAAAATTCATCAGAAAGAGTTACCGCATATAAAACACGCAATATTTATGAACTGAATTCCGGTGCACCGCTGAAAATTAATTTCGTAATAAATAATAAAGCGAAACCGAATATATTGTTTCAACAATCAAAGCATTGTTAGAAAATTCATCAGAAAGAGTTACCGCATATAAAACACGCAATATTTATGAATTGAATTCCGGTGCTCGGCTGAAAATTAATTTCTTAATAAATAATAAAGCGAAACCGAACATATTGTTTCAACAATCAAAGCATTGTTAGAAAATTCATGAGAAAGAGTTACTGCAGATAAAACACGCAATATTTATGAATTGAATTCCGGTGCAAGGCTGAAAATTAATTTCTTAATAAATAATAAAGCGAAACCGAATATATTGTTTCACCAATCAAAGCATTGTTTGAAAATTCATCAGAAAGTGTTACCGCATATAAAACACGCAATATTTATGAATTGAATTCTGGTGCAAGGCTGAAAATTAATTTCTTAATAAATAATAAAGCGAAACCGAATATATTGTTTCAACAATCAAAGCATTGTTAGAAAATTCATCAGAAAGAGTTACCGCATATAAAACACGCAATATTTATGAATTGAATTCCGGAGCTGGGCTGAAAATTAATTTCTTAATAAATAATAAAGCGAAACCGAATATATTGTTTCAACAATCAAAGCATTGTTAGAAAATTCATCAGAAAGAGTTACCGCATATAAAACATGCAATATTTATGAATTGAATTCTGGTGGAGGGCTGCAAATTAATTTCTTAATAAATAATAAAGCGAAACCGAATATATTGTTTCAACAATCAAAGCATTGTTAGAAAATTCATCAGAAAGAGTTACCGCATATAAAACATGCAATATTTATGAATTGAATTCTGGTGGAGGGCTGCAAATTAATTTCTTAATAAATAATAAAGCGAAACCGAATATATTGTTTCAACAATCAAAGCATTGTTAGAAGATTCATCAGAAAGAGTTACCGCATATAAAACATGCAATATTTATGAATTGAATACTGGTGGAGGGCTGCAAATTAATTTCTTAATAAATAATAAAGCGAAACCGAATATATTGTTTCAACAATCAAAGCATTGTTAGAAAATTCATCAGAAAGAGTTACCGCATATAAAACACGCAATATTTATGAATTGAATTCCGGTGCAGGGCTGAAAATTAATTTCTTAATAAATAATAAAGCGAAACCGAGTATATTGTTTCAACAATCAAAGCATTGTTAGAAAATTCATCAGAAAGAGTTACCGCATATAAAACACGCAATATTTATGAATTGAATCCCGGTGCAGGGCTGCAAATTAATTTCTTAATAAATAATAAAGCGAAACCGAATATATTGTTTCAACAATCAAAGCATTGTTAGAAAATTCATCAGAAAGAGTTACCGCATATAAAACACGCAATATTTATGAATTGAATTCCGGTGCAGGGCTGAAAATTAATTTCTTAATAAATAATAAATAGAAACAGAATAAAATGTTTAAACAATCAAAGCATTGTTAGAAAATTCATCAGAAAGAGTTACCGCATATAAAACACGCAATATTTATGAATTGAATTCCGGTGCAGAGCTGAAAATTAATTTCTTAATAAATAATAAAGCGAAACCGAATATATTGTTTCAACAATCAAAGCATTGTTAGAAAATTCATCAGAAAGAGTTACCGCATATAAAACACGCAATATTTATGAATTGAATTCCGGTGCAGGGCTGAAAATTAATTTCTTAATAAATAATAAAGCGAAACCGAGTATATTGTTTCAACAATCAAAGCATTGTTAGAAAATTCATCAGAAAGAGTTACCGCATATAAAACACGCAATAGTTATGAATTGAATTCCGGTGCACCGCTGAAAATTAATTTCTTAATAAATAATAAAGCGAAACCGAATATATTGTTTCAACAATCAAAGCATTGTTAGAAAAATCAACAGAAAGAGTTACCGCATATAAAACACGCAATATTTAAGAATTGAATTCCGGTGCAAGACTGAAAATTAATTTCTTAATAAATAATAAAGCGAAACCGAATATATTGTTTCAACAATCAAAGCATTGTTAGAAAATTCATCAGAAAGAGTTACCGCATATAAAACACGCAATATTTATGAACTGAATTCCGTTGCACCGCTGAAAATTAATTTCGTAATAAATAATAAAGCGAAACCGAATATATTGTTTCAACAATCAAAGCATTGTTAGAAAATTCATCAGAAAGAGTTACCGCATATAAAACACGCAATATTTATGAATTGAATTCCGGTGCAGGGCTGAAAATTAATTTCTTAATAAATAATAAAGCGAAACCGAGTATATTGTTTCAACAATCAAAGCATTGTTAGAAAATTCATCAGAAAGAGTTACCGCATATAAAACACGCAATATTTATGAATTGAATTCCGGTGCAGAGCTGAAAATTAATTTCTTAATAAATAATAAAGCGAAACCGAATATATTGTTTCAACAATCAAAGCATTGTTAGAAAATTCATCAGAAAGAGTTACCGCATATAAAACACGCAATATTTATGAATTGAATTCCGGTGCACCGCTGAAAATTAATTTCTTAATAAATAATAAAGCGAAACCGAATATATTGTTTCAACAATCAAAGCATTGTTAGAAAATTCATCAGAAAGAGTTACCGCATATAAAACATGCAATATTTATGAATTGAATTCTGGTGGAGGGCTGCAAATTAATTTCTTAATAAATAATAAAGCGAAACCGAATATATTGTTTCAACAATCAAAGCATTGTTAGAACATTCATCAGAAAGAGTTACCGCATATAAAACACGCAATATTTATGAATTGAATTCCGGTGCAGGGCTGAAAATTAATTTCTTAATAAATAATAAAGCGAAACCGAGTATATTGTTTCAACAATCAAAGCATTGTTAGAAAATTCATCAGAAAGAGTTACCGCATATAAAACACGCAATATTTATGAATTGAATCCCGGTGCAGGGCTCAAAATTAATTTCTTAGTAAATAATAAATCGAAACAGAATAAAATGTTTAAACAATCAAAGCATTGTTAGAAAATTCATCAGAAAGAGTTACCGCATATAAAACACGCAATATTTATGAATTGAATTCCGGTGCAGAGCTGAAAATTAATTTCTTAATAAATAATAAAGCGAAACCGAATATATTGTTTCAACAATCAAAGCATTGTTAGAAAATTCATCAGAAAGAGTTACCGCATATAAAACACGCAATAGTTATGAATTGAATTCCGGTGCACCGCTGAAAATTAATTTCTTAATAAATAATAAAGCGAAACCGAATATATTGTTTCAACAATCAAAGCATTGTTAGAAAAATCAACAGAAAGAGTTACCGCATATAAAACACGCAATATTTAAGAATTGAATTCCGGTGCAAGACTGAAAATTAATTTCTTAATAAATAATAAAGCGAAACCGAATATATTGTTTCAACAATCAAAGCATTGTTAGAAAATTCATCAGAAAGAGTTACCGCATATAAAACACGCAATATTTATGAACTGAATTCCGTTGCACCGCTGAAAATTAATTTCGTAATAAATAATAAAGCGAAACCGAATATATTGTTTCAACAATCAAAGCATTGTTAGAAAATTCATCAGAAAGAGTTACCGCATATAAAACACGCAATATTTATGAATTGAATTCCGGTGCTCGGCTGAAAATTAATTTCTTAATAAATAATAAAGCGAAACCGAATATATTGTTTCAACAATCAAAGCATTGTTAGAAAATTCATGAGAAAGAGTTACTGCATATAAAACACGCAATATTTATGAATTGAATTCCGGTGCAAGGCTGAAAATTAATTTCTTAATAAATAATAAAGCGAAACCGAATATATTGTTTCACCAATCAAAGCATTGTTTGAAAATTCATCAGAAAGTGTTACCGCATATAAAACACGCAATATTTATGAATTGAATTCTGGTGCAAGGCTGAAAATTAATTTCTTAATAAATAATAAAGCGAAACCGAATATATTGTTTCAACAATCAAAGCATTGTTAGAAAATTCATCAGAAAGAGTTACCGCATATAAAACACGCAATATTTATGAATTGAATTCCGGTGCAAGGCTGAAAATTAATTTCTTAATAAATAATAAAGCGAAACCGAATATATTGTTTCACCAATCAAAGCATTGTTTGAAAATTCATCAGAAAGAGTTACCGCATATAAAACATGCAATATTTATGAATTGAATTCTGGTGGAGGGCTGCAAATTAATTTCTTAATAAATAATAAAGCGAAACCGAATATATTGTTTCAACAATCAAAGCATTGTTAGAAAATTCATCAGAAAGAGTTACCGCATATAAAACACGCAATATTTATGAATTGAATTCTGGTGCAAGGCTGAAAATTAATTTCTTAATAAATAATAAAGCGAAACCGAATATATTGTTTCACCAATCAAAGCATTGTTTGAAAATTCATCAGAAAGTGTTACCGCATATAAAACACGCAATATTTATGAATTGAATTCTGGTGCAAGGCTGAAAATTAATTTCTTAATAAATAATAAAGCGAAACCGAATATATTGTTTCAACAATCAAAGCATTGTTAGAAAATTCATGAGAAAGAGTTACTGCATATAAAACACGCAATATTTATGAATTGAATTCCGGTGCAAGGCTGAAAATTAATTTCTTAATAAATAATAAAGCGAAACCGAATATATTGTTTCACCAATCAAAGCATTGTTTGAAAATTCATCAGAAAGAGTTACCGCATATAAAATATGCAATATTTATGAATTGAATTCTGGTGGAGGGCTGCAAATTAATTTCTTAATAAATAATAAAGCGAAACCGAATATATTGTTTCAACAATCAAAGCATTGTTAGAAAATTCATCAGAAAGAGTTACCGCATATAAAACACGCAATATTTATGAACTGAATTCCGGTGCAGGGCTGAAAATTAATTTCTTAATAAATAATAAAGCGAAACCGAATATATTGTTTCAACAATCAAAGCATTGTTAGAAAATTCATCAGAAAGAGTTACCGCATATAAAACATGCAATATTTATGAATTGAATTCTGGTGGAGGGCTGCAAATTAATTTCTTAATAAATAATAAAGCGAAACCGAATATATTGTTTCAACAATCAAAGCATTGTTAGAAGATTCATCAGAAAGAGTTACCGCATATAAAACACGCAATATTTATGAATTGAATTCTGGTGCAAGGCTGAAAATTAATTTCTTAATAAATAATAAAGCGAAACCGAATATATTGTTTCAACAAACAAAGCATTGTTAGAAAATTCATCAGAAAGAGTTACCGCATATAAAACACGCAATATTTATGAATTGAATTCCGGTGCACCGCTGAAAATTAATTTCGTAATAAATAATAAAGCGAAACCGAATATATTGTTTCAACAATCAAAGCATTGTTAGAAAATTCATCAGAAAGAGTTACCGCATATAAAAAATGCAATATTTATGAATTGAATTCTGGTGGAGGGCTGCAAATTAATTTCTTAATAAATAATAAAGCGAAACCGAATATATTGTTTCAACAATCAAAGCATTGTTAGAAAATTCATCAGAAAGAGTTACCGCATATAAAACACGCAATATTTATGAATTGAATTCCGGTGCAGGGCTGAAAATTAATTTCTTAATAAATAATAAAGCGAAACCGAGTATATTGTTTCAACAATCAAAGCATTGTTAGAAAATTCATCAGAAAGAGTTACCGCATATAAAACACGCAATATTTATGAATTGAATCCCGGTGCAGGGCTCAAAATTAATTTCTTAGTAAATAATAAATAGAAACAGAATAAAATGTTTAAACAATCAAAGCATTGTTAGAAAATTCATCAGAAAGAGTTACCGCATATAAAACACGCAATATTTATGAATTGAATTCCGGTGCAGAGCTGAAAATTAATTTCTTAATAAATAATAAAGCGAAACCGAATATATTGTTTCAACAATCAAAGCATTGTTAGAAAAATCAACAGAAAGAGTTACCGCATATAAAACACGCAATATTTAAGAATTGAATTCCGGTGCAAGGCTGAAAATTATTTTCTTAATAAATAATAATGCGAAACCGAATATATTGTTTCAACAATCAAAGCATTGTTAGAAAATTCATCAGAAAGAGTTACCGCATATAAAACACGCAATATTTATGAATTGAATTCCGGTGCACCGCTGAAAATTAATTTCGTAATAAATAATAAAGCGAAACCGAATATATTGTTTCAACAATCAAAGCATTGTTAGAAAATTCATCAGAAAGAGTTACCGCATATAAAAAATGCAATATTTATGAATTAAATTCTGGTGGAGGGCTGCAAATTAATTTCTTAATAAATAATAAAGCGAAACCGAATATATTGTTTCAACAATCAAAGCATTGTTAGAAAATTCATCAGAAAGAGTTACCGCATATAAAACACGCAATATTTATGAATTGAATTCCGGTGCAGGGCTGAAAATTAATTTCTTAATAAATAATAAAGCGAAACCGAGTATATTGTTTCAACAATCAAAGCATTGTTAGAAAATTCATCAGAAAGAGTTACCGCATATAAAACACGCAATATTTATGAATTGAATCCCGGTGCAGGGCTCAAAATTAATTTCTTAGTAAATAATAAATAGAAACAGAATAAAATGTTTAAACAATCAAAGCATTGTTAGAAAATTCATCAGAAAGAGTTACCGCATATAAAACACGCAATATTTATGAATTGAATTCCGGTGCAGAGCTGAAAATTAATTTCTTAATAAATAATAAAGCGAAACCGAATATATTGTTTCAACAATCAAAGCATTGTTAGAAAATTCATCAGAAAGAGTTACCGCATATAAAACACGCAATATTTATGAATTGAATTCCGGTGCACCGCTGAAAATTAATTTCTTAATAAATAATAAAGCGAAACCGAATATATTGTTTCAACAATCAAAGCATTGTTAGAAAATTCATCAGAAAGAGTTACCGCATATAAAACATGCAAAATTTATGAATTGAATTCTGGTGGAGGGCTGCAAATTAATTTCTTAATAAATAATAAAGCGAAACCGAATATATTGTTTCAACAATCAAAGCATTGTTAGAAAATTCATCAGAAAGAGTTACCGCATATAAAACACGCAATATTTATGAATTGAATTCCGGTGCAGGGCTGAAAATTAATTTCTTAATAAATAATAAAGCGAAACCGAGTATATTGTTTCAAATATCAAAGCATTGTTAGAAAATTCATCAGAAAGAGTTACCGCATATAAAACACGCAATATTTATGAATTCAATCCCGGTGCAGGGCTCAAAATTAATTTCTTAGTAAATAATAAATCGAAACAGAATAAAATGTTTAAACAATCAAAGCATTGTTAGAAAATTCATCAGAAAGAGTTACCGCATATAAAACACGCAATATTTATGAATTGAATTCCGGTGCAGAGCTGAAAATTAATTTCTTAATAAATAATAAAGCGAAACCGAATATATTGTTTCAACAATCAAAGCATTGTTAGAAAATTCATCAGAAAGAGTTACCGCATATAAAACACGCAATATTTATGAATTGAATTCCGGTGCACCGCTGAAAATTAATTTCTTAATAAATAATAAAGCGAAACCGAATATATTGTTTCAACAATCAAAGCATTGTTAGAAAAATCAACAGAAAGAGTTACCGCATATAAAACACGCAATATTTAAGAATTGAATTCCGGTGCAAGACTGAAAATTAATTTCTTAATAAATAATAAAGCGAAACCGAATATATTGTTTCAACAATCAAAGCATTGTTAGAAAATTCATCAGAAAGAGTTACCGCATATAAAACACGCAATATTTATGAACTGAATTCCGGTGCACCGCTGAAAATTAATTTCGTAATAAATAATAAAGCGAAACCGAATATATTGTTTCAACAATCAAAGCATTGTTAGAAAATTCATCAGAAAGAGTTACCGCATATAAAACACGCAATATTTATGAATTAAATTCCGGTGCTCGGCTGAAAATTAATTTCTTAATAAATAATAAAGCGAAACCGAATATATTGTTTCAACAATCAAAGCATTGTTAGAAAATTCATGAGAAAGAGTTACTGCAGATAAAACACGCAATATTTATGAATTGAATTCCGGTGCAAGGCTGAAAATTAATTTCTTAATAAATAATAAAGCGAAACCGAATATATTGTTTCACCAATCAAAGCATTGTTTGAAAATTCATCAGAAAGTGTTACCGCATATAAAACACGCAATATTTATGAATTGAATTCTGGTGCAAGGCTGAAAATTAATTTCTTATTAAATAATAAAGCGAAACCGAATATATTGTTTCAACAATCAAAGCATTGTTAGAAAATTCATCAGAAAGAGTTACCGCATATAAAACACGCAATATTTATGAATTGAATTCCGGAGCTGGGCTGAAAATTAATTTCTTAATAAATAATAAAGCGAAACCGAATATATTGTTTCAACAATCAAAGCATTGTTAGAAAATTCATCAGAAAGAGTTACCGCATATAAAACATGCAATATTTATGAATTGAATTCTGGTGGAGGGCTGCAAATTAATTTCTTAATAAATAATAAAGCGAAACCGAATATATTGTTTCAACAATCAAAGCATTGTTAGAAAATTCATCAGAAAGAGTTACCGCATATAAAACATGCAATATTTATGAATTGAATTCTGGTGGAGGGCTGCAAATTAATTTCTTAATAAATAATAAAGCGAAACCGAATATATTGTTTCAACAATCAAAGCATTGTTAGAAGATTCATCAGAAAGAGTTACCGCATATAAAACATGCAATATTTATGAATTGAATACTGGTGGAGGGCTGCAAATTAATTTCTTAATAAATAATAAAGCGAAACCGAATATATTGTTTCAACAATCAAAGCATTGTTAGAAAATTCATCAGAAAGAGTTACCGCATATAAAACACGCAATATTTATGAATTGAATTCCGGTGCAGGGCTGAAAATTAATTTCTTAATAAATAATAAAGCGAAACCGAGTATATTGTTTCAACAATCAAAGCATTGTTAGAAAATTCATCAGAAAGAGTTACCGCATATAAAACACGCAATATTTATGAATTGAATCCCGGTGCAGGGCTGCAAATTAATTTCTTAATAAATAATAAAGCGAAACCGAATATATTGTTTCAACAATCAAAGCATTGTTAGAAAATTCATCAGAAAGAGTTACCGCATATAAAACACGCAATATTTATGAATTGAATTCCGGTGCAGGGCTGAAAATTAATTTCTTAATAAATAATAAATAGAAACAGAATAAAATGTTTAAACAATCAAAGCATTGTTAGAAAATTCATCAGAAAGAGTTACCGCATATAAAACACGCAATATTTATGAATTGAATTCCGGTGCAGAGCTGAAAATTAATTTCTTAATAAATAATAAAGCGAAACCGAATATATTGTTTCAACAATCAAAGCATTGTTAGAAAATTCATCAGAAAGAGTTACCGCATATAAAACACGCAATATTTATGAATTGAATTCCGGTGCAGGGCTGAAAATTAATTTCTTAATAAATAATAAAGCGAAACCGAGTATATTGTTTCAACAATCAAAGCATTGTTAGAAAATTCATCAGAAAGAGTTACCGCATATAAAACACGCAATATTTATGAATTGAATCCCGGTGCAGGGCTCAAAATTAATTTCTTAGTAAATAATAAATCGAAACAGAATAAAATGTTTAAACAATCAAAGCATTGTTAGAAAATTCATCAGAAAGAGTTACCGCATATAAAACACGCAATATTTATGAATTGAATCCCGGTGCAGGGCTGCAAATTAATTTCTTAATAAATAATAAAGCGAAACCGAATATATTGTTTCAACAATCAAAGCATTGTTAGAAAATTCATCAGAAAGAGTTACCGCATATAAAACACGCAATATTTATGAATTGAATTCCGGTGCAGGGCTGAAAATTAATTTCTTAATAAATAATAAATAGAAACAGAATAAAATGTTTAAACAATCAAAGCATTGTTAGAAAATTCATCAGAAAGAGTTACCGCATATAAAACACGCAATATTTATGAATTGAATTCCGGTGCAGAGCTGAAAATTAATTTCTTAATAAATAATAAAGCGAAACCGAATATATTGTTTCAACAATCAAAGCATTGTTAGAAAATTCATCAGAAAGAGTTACCGCATATAAAACACGCAATATTTATGAATTGAATTCCGGTGCACCGCTGAAAATTAATTTCTTAATAAATAATAAAGCGAAACCGAATATATTGTTTCAACAATCAAAGCATTGTTAGAAAATTCATCAGAAAGAGTTACCGCATATAAAACATGCAAAATTTATGAATTGAATTCTGGTGGAGGGCTGCAAATTAATTTCTTAATAAATAATAAAGCGAAACCGAATATATTGTTTCAACAATCAAAGCATTGTTAGAAAATTCATCAGAAAGAGTTACCGCATATAAAACACGCAATATTTATGAATTGAATTCCGGTGCAGGGCTGAAAATTAATTTCTTAATAAATAATAAAGCGAAACCGAGTATATTGTTTCAAATATCAAAGCATTGTTAGAAAATTCATCAGAAAGAGTTACCGCATATAAAACACGCAATATTTATGAATTCAATCCCGGTGCAGGGCTCAAAATTAATTTCTTAGTAAATAATAAATCGAAACAGAATAAAATGTTTAAACAATCAAAGCATTGTTAGAAAATTCATCAGAAAGAGTTACCGCATATAAAACACGCAATATTTATGAATTGAATTCCGGTGCAGAGCTGAAAATTAATTTCTTAATAAATAATAAAGCGAAACCGAATATATTGTTTCAACAATCAAAGCATTGTTAGAAAATTCATCAGAAAGAGTTACCGCATATAAAACACGCAATATTTATGAATTGAATTCCGGTGCACCGCTGAAAATTAATTTCTTAATAAATAATAAAGCGAAACCGAATATATTGTTTCAACAATCAAAGCATTGTTAGAAAAATCAACAGAAAGAGTTACCGCATATAAAACACGCAATATTTAAGAATTGAATTCCGGTGCAAGACTGAAAATTAATTTCTTAATAAATAATAAAGCGAAACCGAATATATTGTTTCAACAATCAAAGCATTGTTAGAAAATTCATCAGAAAGAGTTACCGCATATAAAACACGCAATATTTATGAACTGAATTCCGGTGCACCGCTGAAAATTAATTTCGTAATAAATAATAAAGCGAAACCGAATATATTGTTTCAACAATCAAAGCATTGTTAGAAAATTCATCAGAAAGAGTTACCGCATATAAAACACGCAATATTTATGAATTAAATTCCGGTGCTCGGCTGAAAATTAATTTCTTAATAAATAATAAAGCGAAACCGAATATATTGTTTCAACAATCAAAGCATTGTTAGAAAATTCTTGAGAAAGAGTTACTGCAGATAAAACACGCAATATTTATGAATTGAATTCCGGTGCAAGGCTGAAAATTAATTTCTTAATAAATAATAAAGCGAAACCGAATATATTGTTTCACCAATCAAAGCATTGTTTGAAAATTCATCAGAAAGTGTTACCGCATATAAAACACGCAATATTTATGAATTGAATTCTGGTGCAAGGCTGAAAATTAATTTCTTAATAAATAATAAAGCGAAACCGAATATATTGTTTCAACAATCAAAGCATTGTTAGAAAATTCATCAGAAAGAGTTACCGCATATAAAACACGCAATATTTATGAATTGAATTCCGGAGCTGGGCTGAAAATTAATTTCTTAATAAATAATAAAGCGAAACCGAATATATTGTTTCAACAATCAAAGCATTGTTAGAAAATTCATCAGAAAGAGTTACCGCATATAAAACATGCAATATTTATGAATTGAATTCTGGTGGAGGGCTGCAAATTAATTTCTTAATAAATAATAAAGCGAAACCGAATATATTGTTTCAACAATCAAAGCATTGTTAGAAAATTCATCAGAAAGAGTTACCGCATATAAAACATGCAATATTTATGAATTGAATTCTGGTGGAGGGCTGCAAATTAATTTCTTAATAAATAATAAAGCGAAACCGAATATATTGTTTCAACAATAAAAGCATTGTTAGAAGATTCATCAGAAAGAGTTACCGCATATAAAACATGCAATATTTATGAATTGAATACTGGTGGAGGGCTGCAAATTAATTTCTTAATAAATAATAAAGCGAAACCGAATATATTGTTTCAACAATCAAAGCATTGTTAGAAAATTCATCAGAAAGAGTTACCGCATATAAAACACGCAATATTTATGAATTGAATTCCGGTGCAGGGCTGAAAATTAATTTCTTAATAAATAATAAAGCGAAACCGAGTATATTGTTTCAACAATCAAAGCATTGTTAGAAAATTCATCAGAAAGAGTTACCGCATATAAAACACGCAATATTTATGAATTGAATCCCGGTGCAGGGCTGCAAATTAATTTCTTAATAAATAATAAAGCGAAACCGAATATATTGTTTCAACAATCAAAGCATTGTTAGAAAATTCATCAGAAAGAGTTACCGCATATAAAACACGCAATATTTATGAATTAAATTCCGGTGCTCGGCTGAAAATTAATTTCTTAATAAATAATAAAGCGAAACCGAATATATTGTTTCAACAATCAAAGCATTGTTAGAAAATTCTTGAGAAAGAGTTACTGCAGATAAAACACGCAATATTTATGAATTGAATTCCGGTGCAAGGCTGAAAATTAATTTCTTAATAAATAATAAAGCGAAACCGAATATATTGTTTCACCAATCAAAGCATTGTTTGAAAATTCATCAGAAAGTGTTACCGCATATAAAACACGCAATATTTATGAATTGAATTCTGGTGCAAGGCTGAAAATTAATTTCTTAATAAATAATAAAGCGAAACCGAATATATTGTTTCAACAATCAAAGCATTGTTAGAAAATTCATCAGAAAGAGTTACCGCATATAAAACACGCAATATTTATGAATTGAATTCCGGAGCTGGGCTGAAAATTAATTTCTTAATAAATAATAAAGCGAAACCGAATATATTGTTTCAACAATCAAAGCATTGTTAGAAAATTCATCAGAAAGAGTTACCGCATATAAAACATGCAATATTTATGAATTGAATTCTGGTGGAGGGCTGCAAATTAATTTCTTAATAAATAATAAAGCGAAACCGAATATATTGTTTCAACAATCAAAGCATTGTTAGAAAATTCATCAGAAAGAGTTACCGCATATAAAACATGCAATATTTATGAATTGAATTCTGGTGGAGGGCTGCAAATTAATTTCTTAATAAATAATAAAGCGAAACCGAATATATTGTTTCAACAATCAAAGCATTGTTAGAAGATTCATCAGAAAGAGTTACCGCATATAAAACATGCAATATTTATGAATTGAATACTGGTGGAGGGCTGCAAATTAATTTCTTAATAAATAATAAAGCGAAACCGAATATATTGTTTCAACAATCAAAGCATTGTTAGAAAATTCATCAGAAAGAGTTACCGCATATAAAACACGCAATATTTATGAATTGAATTCCGGTGCAGGGCTGAAAATTAATTTCTTAATAAATAATAAAGCGAAACCGAGTATATTGTTTCAACAATCAAAGCATTGTTAGAAAATTCATCAGAAAGAGTTACCGCATATAAAACACGCAATATTTATGAATTGAATCCCGGTGCAGGGCTGCAAATTAATTTCTTAATAAATAATAAAGCGAAACCGAATATATTGTTTCAACAATCAAAGCATTGTTAGAAAATTCATCAGAAAGAGTTACCGCATATAAAACACGCAATATTTATGAATTGAATTCCGGTGCAGGGCTGAAAATTAATTTCTTAATAAATAATAAATAGAAACAGAATAAAATGTTTAAACAATCAAAGCATTGTTAGAAAATTCATCAGAAAGAGTTACCGCATATAAAACACGCAATATTTATGAATTGAATTCCGGTGCAGAGCTGAAAATTAATTTCTTAATAAATAATAAAGCGAAACCGAATATATTGTTTCAACAATCAAAGCATTGTTAGAAAATTCATCAGAAAGAGTTACCGCATATAAAACACGCAATATTTATGAATTGAATTCCGGTGCAGGGCTGAAAATTAATTTCTTAATAAATAATAAAGCGAAACCGAGTATATTGTTTCAACAATCAAAGCATTGTTAGAAAATTCATCAGAAAGAGTTACCGCATATAAAACACGCAATATTTATGAATTGAATCCCGGTGCAGGGCTCAAAATTAATTTCTTAGTAAATAATAAATCGAAACAGAATAAAATGTTTAAACAATCAAAGCATTGTTAGAAAATTCATCAGAAAGAGTTACCGCATATAAAACACGCAATATTTATGAATTGAATCCCGGTGCAGGGCTGCAAATTAATTTCTTAATAAATAATAAAGCGAAACCGAATATATTGTTTCAACAATCAAAGCATTGTTAGAAAATTCATCAGAAAGAGTTACCGCATATAAAACACGCAATATTTATGAATTGAATTCCGGTGCAGGGCTGAAAATTAATTTCTTAATAAATAATAAATAGAAACAGAATAAAATGTTTAAACAATCAAAGCATTGTTAGAAAATTCATCAGAAAGAGTTACCGCATATAAAACACGCAATATTTATGAATTGAATTCCGGTGCAGAGCTGAAAATTAATTTCTTAATAAATAATAAAGCGAAACCGAATATATTGTTTCAACAATCAAAGCATTGTTAGAAAATTCATCAGAAAGAGTTACCGCATATAAAACACGCAATATTTATGAATTGAATTCCGGTGCAGGGCTGAAAATTAATTTCTTAATAAATAATAAATAGAAACAGAATAAAATGTTTAAACAATCAAAGCATTGTTAGAAAATTCATCAGAAAGAGTTACCGCATATAAAACACGCAATATTTATGAATTGAATTCCGGTGCAGAGCTGAAAATTAATTTCTTAATAAATAATAAAGCGAAACCGAATATATTGTTTCAACAATCAAAGCATTGTTAGAAAATTCATCAGAAAGAGTTACCGCATATAAAACACGCAATATTTATGAATTGAATTCCGGTGCACCGCTGAAAATTAATTTCTTAATAAATAATAAAGCGAAACCGAATATATTGTTTCAACAATCAAAGCATTGTTAGAAAATTCATCAGAAAGAGTTACCGCATATAAAACATGCAAAATTTATGAATTGAATTCTGGTGGAGGGCTGCAAATTAATTTCTTAATAAATAATAAAGCGAAACCGAATATATTGTTTCAACAATCAAAGCATTGTTAGAAAATTCATCAGAAAGAGTTACCGCATATAAAACACGCAATATTTATGAATTGAATTCCGGTGCAGGGCTGAAAATTAATTTCTTAATAAATAATAAAGCGAAACCGAGTATATTGTTTCAAATATCAAAGCATTGTTAGAAAATTCATCAGAAAGAGTTACCGCATATAAAACACGCAATATTTATGAATTCAATCCCGGTGCAGGGCTCAAAATTAATTTCTTAGTAAATAATAAATCGAAACAGAATAAAATGTTTAAACAATCAAAGCATTGTTAGAAAATTCATCAGAAAGAGTTACCGCATATAAAACACGCAATATTTATGAATTGAATTCCGGTGCAGAGCTGAAAATTAATTTCTTAATAAATAATAAAGCGAAACCGAATATATTGTTTCAACAATCAAAGCATTGTTAGAAAATTCATCAGAAAGAGTTACCGCATATAAAACACGCAATATTTATGAATTGAATTCCGGTGCACCGCTGAAAATTAATTTCTTAATAAATAATAAAGCGAAACCGAATATATTGTTTCAACAATCAAAGCATTGTTAGAAAAATCAACAGAAAGAGTTACCGCATATAAAACACGCAATATTTAAGAATTGAATTCCGGTGCAAGACTGAAAATTAATTTCTTAATAAATAATAAAGCGAAACCGAATATATTGTTTCAACAATCAAAGCATTGTTAGAAAATTCATCAGAAAGAGTTACCGCATATAAAACACGCAATATTTATGAACTGAATTCCGGTGCACCGCTGAAAATTAATTTCGTAATAAATAATAAAGCGAAACCGAATATATTGTTTCAACAATCAAAGCATTGTTAGAAAATTCATCAGAAAGAGTTACCGCATATAAAACACGCAATATTTATGAATTAAATTCCGGTGCTCGGCTGAAAATTAATTTCTTAATAAATAATAAAGCGAAACCGAATATATTGTTTCAACAATCAAAGCATTGTTAGAAAATTCATGAGAAAGAGTTACTGCAGATAAAACACGCAATATTTATGAATTGAATTCCGGTGCAAGGCTGAAAATTAATTTCTTAATAAATAATAAAGCGAAACCGAATATATTGTTTCACCAATCAAAGCATTGTTTGAAAATTCATCAGAAAGTGTTACCGCATATAAAACACGCAATATTTATGAATTGAATTCTGGTGCAAGGCTGAAAATTAATTTCTTATTAAATAATAAAGCGAAACCGAATATATTGTTTCAACAATCAAAGCATTGTTAGAAAATTCATCAGAAAGAGTTACCGCATATAAAACACGCAATATTTATGAATTGAATTCCGGAGCTGGGCTGAAAATTAATTTCTTAATAAATAATAAAGCGAAACCGAATATATTGTTTCAACAATCAAAGCATTGTTAGAAAATTCATCAGAAAGAGTTACCGCATATAAAACATGCAATATTTATGAATAGAATTCTGGTGGAGGGCTGCAAATTAATTTCTTAATAAATAATAAAGCGAAACCGAATATATTGTTTCAACAATCAAAGCATTGTTAGAAAATTCATCAGAAAGAGTTACCGCATATAAAACATGCAATATTTATGAATTGAATTCTGGTGGAGGGCTGCAAATTAATTTCTTAATAAATAATAAAGCGAAACCGAATATATTGTTTCAACAATCAAAGCATTGTTAGAAGATTCATCAGAAAGAGTTACCGCATATAAAACATGCAATATTTATGAATTGAATACTGGTGGAGGGCTGCAAATTAATTTCTTAATAAATAATAAAGCGAAACCGAATATATTGTTTCAACAATCAAAGCATTGTTAGAAAATTCATCAGAAAGAGTTACCGCATATAAAACACGCAATATTTATGAATTGAATTCCGGTGCAGGGCTGAAAATTAATTTCTTAATAAATAATAAAGCGAAACCGAGTATATTGTTTCAACAATCAAAGCATTGTTAGAAAATTCATCAGAAAGAGTTACCGCATATAAAACACGCAATATTTATGAATTGAATCCCGGTGCAGGGCTGCAAATTAATTTCTTAATAAATAATAAAGCGAAACCGAATATATTGTTTCAACAATCAAAGCATTGTTAGAAAATTCATCAGAAAGAGTTACCGCATATAAAACACGCAATATTTATGAATTGAATTCCGGTGCAGGGCTGAAAATTAATTTCTTAATAAATAATAAATAGAAACAGAATAAAATGTTTAAACAATCAAAGCATTGTTAGAAAATTCATCAGAAAGAGTTACCGCATATAAAACACGCAATATTTATGAATTGAATTCCGGTGCAGAGCTGAAAATTAATTTCTTAATAAATAATAAAGCGAAACCGAATATATTGTTTCAACAATCAAAGCATTGTTAGAAAATTCATCAGAAAGAGTTACCGCATATAAAACACGCAATATTTATGAATTGAATTCCGGTGCAGGGCTGAAAATTAATTTCTTAATAAATAATAAAGCGAAACCGAGTATATTGTTTCAACAATCAAAGCATTGTTAGAAAATTCATCAGAAAGAGTTACCGCATATAAAACACGCAATATTTATGAATTGAATCCCGGTGCAGGGCTCAAAATTAATTTCTTAGTAAATAATAAATCGAAACAGAATAAAATGTTTAAACAATCAAAGCATTGTTAGAAAATTCATCAGAAAGAGTTACCGCATATAAAACACGCAATATTTATGAATTGAATCCCGGTGCAGGGCTGCAAATTAATTTCTTAATAAATAATAAAGCGAAACCGAATATATTGTTTCAACAATCAAAGCATTGTTAGAAAATTCATCAGAAAGAGTTACCGCATATAAAACACGCAATATTTATGAATTGAATTCCGGTGCAGGGCTGAAAATTAATTTCTTAATAAATAATAAATAGAAACAGAATAAAATGTTTAAACAATCAAAGCATTGTTAGAAAATTCATCAGAAAGAGTTACCGCATATAAAACACGCAATATTTATGAATTGAATTCCGGTGCAGAGCTGAAAATTAATTTCTTAATAAATAATAAAGCGAAACCGAATATATTGTTTCAACAATCAAAGCATTGTTAGAAAATTCATCAGAAAGAGTTACCGCATATAAAACACGCAATATTTATGAATTGAATTCCGGTGCACCGCTGAAAATTAATTTCTTAATAAATAATAAAGCGAAACCGAATATATTGTTTCAACAATCAAAGCATTGTTAGAAAATTCATCAGAAAGAGTTACCGCATATAAAACATGCAAAATTTATGAATTGAATTCTGGTGGAGGGCTGCAAATTAATTTCTTAATAAATAATAAAGCGAAACCGAATATATTGTTTCAACAATCAAAGCATTGTTAGAAAATTCATCAGAAAGAGTTACCGCATATAAAACACGCAATATTTATGAATTGAATTCCGGTGCAGGGCTGAAAATTAATTTCTTAATAAATAATAAAGCGAAACCGAGTATATTGTTTCAAATATCAAAGCATTGTTAGAAAATTCATCAGAAAGAGTTACCGCATATAAAACACGCAATATTTATGAATTCAATCCCGGTGCAGGGCTCAAAATTAATTTCTTAGTAAATAATAAATCGAAACAGAATAAAATGTTTAAACAATCAAAGCATTGTTAGAAAATTCATCAGAAAGAGTTACCGCATATAAAACACGCAATATTTATGAATTGAATTCCGGTGCAGAGCTGAAAATTAATTTCTTAATAAATAATAAAGCGAAACCGAATATATTGTTTCAACAATCAAAGCATTGTTAGAAAATTCATCAGAAAGAGTTACCGCATATAAAACACGCAATATTTATGAATTGAATTCCGGTGCACCGCTGAAAATTAATTTCTTAATAAATAATAAAGCGAAACCGAATATATTGTTTCAACAATCAAAGCATTGTTAGAAAAATCAACAGAAAGAGTTACCGCATATAAAACACGCAATATTTAAGAATTGAATTCCGGTGCAAGACTGAAAATTAATTTCTTAATAAATAATAAAGCGAAACCGAATATATTGTTTCAACAATCAAAGCATTGTTAGAAAATTCATCAGAAAGAGTTACCGCATATAAAACACGCAATATTTATGAACTGAATTCCGGTGCACCGCTGAAAATTAATTTCGTAATAAATAATAAAGCGAAACCGAATATATTGTTTCAACAATCAAAGCATTGTTAGAAAATTCATCAGAAAGAGTTACCGCATATAAAACACGCAATATTTATGAATTAAATTCCGGTGCTCGGCTGAAAATTAATTTCTTAATAAATAATAAAGCGAAACCGAATATATTGTTTCAACAATCAAAGCATTGTTAGAAAATTCTTGAGAAAGAGTTACTGCAGATAAAACACGCAATATTTATGAATTGAATTCCGGTGCAAGGCTGAAAATTAATTTCTTAATAAATAATAAAGCGAAACCGAATATATTGTTTCACCAATCAAAGCATTGTTTGAAAATTCATCAGAAAGTGTTACCGCATATAAAACACGCAATATTTATGAATTGAATTCTGGTGCAAGGCTGAAAATTAATTTCTTAATAAATAATAAAGCGAAACCGAATATATTGTTTCAACAATCAAAGCATTGTTAGAAAATTCATCAGAAAGAGTTACCGCATATAAAACACGCAATATTTATGAATTGAATTCCGGAGCTGGGCTGAAAATTAATTTCTTAATAAATAATAAAGCGAAACCGAATATATTGTTTCAACAATCAAAGCATTGTTAGAAAATTCATCAGAAAGAGTTACCGCATATAAAACATGCAATATTTATGAATTGAATTCTGGTGGAGGGCTGCAAATTAATTTCTTAATAAATAATAAAGCGAAACCGAATATATTGTTTCAACAATCAAAGCATTGTTAGAAAATTCATCAGAAAGAGTTACCGCATATAAAACATGCAATATTTATGAATTGAATTCTGGTGGAGGGCTGCAAATTAATTTCTTAATAAATAATAAAGCGAAACCGAATATATTGTTTCAACAATCAAAGCATTGTTAGAAGATTCATCAGAAAGAGTTACCGCATATAAAACATGCAATATTTATGAATTGAATACTGGTGGAGGGCTGCAAATTAATTTCTTAATAAATAATAAAGCGAAACCGAATATATTGTTTCAACAATCAAAGCATTGTTAGAAAATTCATCAGAAAGAGTTACCGCATATAAAACACGCAATATTTATGAATTGAATTCCGGTGCAGGGCTGAAAATTAATTTCTTAATAAATAATAAAGCGAAACCGAGTATATTGTTTCAACAATCAAAGCATTGTTAGAAAATTCATCAGAAAGAGTTACCGCATATAAAACACGCAATATTTATGAATTGAATCCCGGTGCAGGGCTGCAAATTAATTTCTTAATAAATAATAAAGCGAAACCGAATATATTGTTTCAACAATCAAAGCATTGTTAGAAAATTCATCAGAAAGAGTTACCGCATATAAAACACGCAATATTTATGAATTGAATTCCGGTGCAGGGCTGAAAATTAATTTCTTAATAAATAATAAATAGAAACAGAATAAAATGTTTAAACAATCAAAGCATTGTTAGAAAATTCATCAGAAAGAGTTACCGCATATAAAACACGCAATATTTATGAATTGAATTCCGGTGCAGAGCTGAAAATTAATTTCTTAATAAATAATAAAGCGAAACCGAATATATTGTTTCAACAATCAAAGCATTGTTAGAAAATTCATCAGAAAGAGTTACCGCATATAAAACACGCAATATTCATGAATTGAATTCCGGTGCAGGTCTGAAAATTAATTTCTTAATAAATAATAAAGCGAAACCGAGTATATTGTTTCAACAATCAAAGCATTGTTAGAAAATTCATCAGAAAGAGTTACCGCATATAAAACACGCAATATTTATGAATTGAATCCCGGTGCAGGGCTCAAAATTAATTTCTTAGTAAATAATAAATCGAAACAGAATAAAATGTTTAAACAATCAAAGCATTGTTAGAAAATTCATCAGAAAGAGTTACCGCATATAAAACACGCAATATTTATGAATTGAATTCCGGTGCAGAGCTGAAAATTAATTTCTTAATAAATAATAAAGCGAAACCGAATATATTGTTTCAACAATCAAAGCATTGTTAGAAAATTCATCAGAAAGAGTTACCGCATATAAAACACGCAATAGTTATGAATTGAATTCCGGTGCACCGCTGAAAATTAATTTCTTAATAAATAATAAAGCGAAACCGAATATATTGTTTCAACAATCAAAGCATTGTTAGAAAAATCAACAGAAAGAGTTACCGCATATAAAACACGCAATATTTAAGAATTGAATTCCGGTGCAAGACTGAAAATTAATTTCTTAATAAATAATAAAGCGAAACCGAATATATTGTTTCAACAATCAAAGCATTGTTAGAAAATTCATCAGAAAGAGTTACCGCATATAAAACACGCAATATTTATGAACTGAATTCCGTTGCACCGCTGAAAATTAATTTCGTAATAAATAATAAAGCGAAACCGAATATATTGTTTCAACAATCAAAGCATTGTTAGAAAATTCATCAGAAAGAGTTACCGCATATAAAACACGCAATATTTATGAATTGAATTCCGGTGCAGGGCTGAAAATTAATTTCTTAATAAATAATAAAGCGAAACCGAGTATATTGTTTCAACAATCAAAGCATTGTTAGAAAATTCATCAGAAAGAGTTACCGCATATAAAACACGCAATATTTATGAATTGAATTCCGGTGCAGAGCTGAAAATTAATTTCTTAATAAATAATAAAGCGAAACCGAATATATTGTTTCAACAATCAAAGCATTGTTAGAAAATTCATCAGAAAGAGTTACCGCATATAAAACACGCAATATTTATGAATTGAATTCCGGTGCACCGCTGAAAATTAATTTCTTAATAAATAATAAAGCGAAACCGAATATATTGTTTCAACAATCAAAGCATTGTTAGAACATTCATCAGAAAGAGTTACCGCATATAAAACACGCAATATTTATGAATTGAATTCCGGTGCAGGGCTGAAAATTAATTTCTTAATAAATAATAAAGCGAAACCCAGTATATTGTTTCAAAAATCAAAGCATTGTTAGAAAATTCATCAGAAAGAGTTACCGCATATAAAACACGCAATATTTATGAATTGAATCCCGGTGCAGGGCTCAAAATTAATTTCTTAGTAAATAATAAATCGAAACAGAATAAAATGTTTAAACAATCAAAGCATTGTTAGAAAATTCATCAGAAAGAGTTACCGCATATAAAACACGCAATATTTATGAATTGAATTCCGGTGCAGAGCTGAAAATTAATTTCTTAATAAATAATAAAGCGAAACCGAATATATTGTTTCAACAATCAAAGCATTGTTAGAAAATTCATCAGAAAGAGTTACCGCATATAAAACAC
This sequence comes from Maratus speciosus, assembly GCA_963932465.1. Lineage (NCBI taxonomy): Eukaryota > Metazoa > Arthropoda > Arachnida > Araneae > Salticidae > Maratus > Maratus speciosus. Next base: position 34,167 of record CAWVRF010000377.1, read on the forward strand.
GCAATAGTTATGAATTGAATTCCGGTGCACCGCTGAAAATTAATTTCTTAATAAATAATAAAGCGAAACCGAATATATTGTTTCAACAATCAAAGCATTGTTAGAAAAATCAACAGAAAGAGTTACCGCATATAAAACACGCAATATTTAAGAATTGAATTCCGGTGCAAGACTGAAAATTAATTTCTTAATAAATAATAAAGCGAAACCGAATATATTGTTTCAACAATCAAAGCATTGTTAGAAAATTCATCAGAAAGAGTTACCGCATATAAAACACGCAATATTTATGAACTGAATTCCGTTGCACCGCTGAAAATTAATTTCGTAATAAATAATAAAGCGAAACCGAATATATTGTTTCAACAATCAAAGCATTGTTAGAAAATTCATCAGAAAGAGTTACCGCATATAAAACACGCAATATTTATGAATTGAATTCCGGTGCTCGGCTGAAAATTAATTTCTTAATAAATAATAAAGCGAAACCGAATATATTGTTTCAACAATCAAAGCATTGTTAGAAAATTCATGAGAAAGAGTTACTGCATATAAAACACGCAATATTTATGAATTGAATTCCGGTGCAAGGCTGAAAATTAATTTCTTAATAAATAATAAAGCGAAACCGAATATATTGTTTCACCAATCAAAGCATTGTTTGAAAATTCATCAGAAAGTGTTACCGCATATAAAACACGCAATATTTATGAATTGAATTCTGGTGCAAGGCTGAAAATTAATTTCTTAATAAATAATAAAGCGAAACCGAATATATTGTTTCAACAATCAAAGCATTGTTAGAAAATTCATCAGAAAGAGTTACCGCATATAAAACACGCAATATTTATGAATTGAATTCCGGAGCTGGGCTGAAAATTAATTTCTTAATAAATAATAAAGCGAAACCGAATATATTGTTTCAACAATCAAAGCATTGTTAGAAAATTCATCAGAAAGAGTTACCGCATATAAAACATGCAATATTTATGAATTGAATTCTGGTGGAGGGCTGCAAATTAATTTCTTAATAAATAATAAAGCGAAACCGAATATATTGTTTCAACAATCAAAGCATTGTTAGAAAATTCATCAGAAAGAGTTACCGCATATAAAACACGCAATATTTATGAACTGAATTCCGGTGCAGGGCTGAAAATTAATTTCTTAATAAATAATAAAGCGAAACCGAATATATTGTTTCAACAATCAAAGCATTGTTAGAAAATTCATCAGAAAGAGTTACCGCATATAAAACATGCAATATTTATGAATTGAATTCTGGTGGAGGGCTGCAAATTAATTTCTTAATAAATAATAAAGCGAAACCGAATATATTGTTTCAACAATCAAAGCATTGTTAGAAGATTCATCAGAAAGAGTTACCGCATATAAAACACGCAATATTTATGAATTGAATTCTGGTGCAAGGCTGAAAATTAATTTCTTAATAAATAATAAAGCGAAACCGAATATATTGTTTCAACAATCAAAGCATTGTTAGAAAATTCATCAGAAAGAGTTACCGCATATAAAACACGCAATATTTATGAATTGAATTCCGGTGCACCGCTGAAAATTAATTTCGTAATAAATAATAAAGCGAAACCGAATATATTGTTTCAACAATCAAAGCATTGTTAGAAAATTCATCAGAAAGAGTTACCGCATATAAAAAATGCAATATTTATGAATTGAATTCTGGTGGAGGGCTGCAAATTAATTTCTTAATAAATAATAAAGCGAAACCGAATATATTGTTTCAACAATCAAAGCATTGTTAGAAAATTCATCAGAAAGAGTTACCGCATATAAAACACGCAATATTTATGAATTGAATTCCGGTGCAGGGCTGAAAATTAATTTCTTAATAAATAATAAAGCGAAACCGAGTATATTGTTTCAACAATCAAAGCATTGTTAGAAAATTCATCAGAAAGAGTTACCGCATATAAAACACGCAATATTTATGAATTGAATCCCGGTGCAGGGCTCAAAATTAATTTCTTAGTAAATAATAAATAGAAACAGAATAAAATGTTTAAACAATCAAAGCATTGTTAGAAAATTCATCAGAAAGAGTTACCGCATATAAAACACGCAATATTTATGAATTGAATTCCGGTGCAGAGCTGAAAATTAATTTCTTAATAAATAATAAAGCGAAACCGAATATATTGTTTCAACAATCAAAGCATTGTTAGAAAATTCATCAGAAAGAGTTACCGCATATAAAACACGCAATATTTATGAATTGAATTCCGGTGCACCGCTGAAAATTAATTTCTTAATAAATAATAAAGCGAAACCGAATATATTGTTTCAACAATCAAAGCATTGTTAGAAAATTCATCAGAAAGAGTTACCGCATATAAAACATGCAAAATTTATGAATTGAATTCTGGTGGAGGGCTGCAAATTAATTTCTTAATAAATAATAAAGCGAAACCGAATATATTGTTTCAACAATCAAAGCATTGTTAGAAAATTCATCAGAAAGAGTTACCGCATATAAAACACGCAATATTTATGAATTGAATTCCGGTGCAGGGCTGAAAATTAATTTCTTAATAAATAATAAAGCGAAACCGAGTATATTGTTTCAAATATCAAAGCATTGTTAGAAAATTCATCAGAAAGAGTTACCGCATATAAAACACGCAATATTTATGAATTGAATCCCGGTGCAGGGCTCAAAATTAATTTCTTAGTAAATAATAAATCGAAACAGAATAAAATGTTTAAACAATCAAAGCATTGTTAGAAAATTCATCAGAAAGAGTTACCGCATATAAAACACGCAATATTTATGAATTGAATTCCGGTGCAGAGCTGAAAATTAATTTCTTAATAAATAATAAAGCGAAACCGAATATATTGTTTCAACAATCAAAGCATTGTTAGAAAATTCATCAGAAAGAGTTACCGCATATAAAACACGCAATATTTATGAATTGAATTCCGGTGCACCGCTGAAAATTAATTTCTTAATAAATAATAAAGCGAAACCGAATATATTGTTTCAACAATCAAAGCATTGTTAGAAAAATCAACAGAAAGAGTTACCGCATATAAAACACGCAATATTTAAGAATTGAATTCCGGTGCAAGACTGAAAATTAATTTCTTAATAAATAATAAAGCGAAACCGAATATATTGTTTCAACAATCAAAGCATTGTTAGAAAATTCATCAGAAAGAGTTACCGCATATAAAACACGCAATATTTATGAACTGAATTCCGGTGCACCGCTGAAAATTAATTTCGTAATAAATAATAAAGCGAAACCGAATATATTGTTTCAACAATCAAAGCATTGTTAGAAAATTCATCAGAAAGAGTTACCGCATATAAAACACGCAATATTTATGAATTTAATTCCGGTGCTCGGCTGAAAATTAATTTCTTAATAAATAATAAAGCGAAACCGAATATATTGTTTCAACAATCAAAGCATTGTTAGAAAATTCATGAGAAAGAGTTACTGCAGATAAAACACGCAATATTTATGAATTGAATTCCGGTGCAAGGCTGAAAATTAATTTCTTAATAAATAATAAAGCGAAACCGAATATATTGTTTCACCAATCAAAGCATTGTTTGAAAATTCATCAGAAAGTGTTACCGCATATAAAACACGCAATATTTATGAATTGAATTCTGGTGCAAGGCTGAAAATTAATTTCTTAATAAATAATAAAGCGAAACCGAATATATTGTTTCAACAATCAAAGCATTGTTAGAAAATTCATCAGAAAGAGTTACCGCATATAAAACACGCAATATTTATGAATTGAATTCCGGAGCTGGGCTGAAAATTAATTTCTTAATAAATAATAAAGCGAAACCGAATATATTGTTTCAACAATCAAAGCATTGTTAGAAAATTCATCAGAAAGAGTTACCGCATATAAAACATGCAATATTTATGAATTGAATTCTGGTGGAGGGCTGCAAATTAAATTCTTAATAAATAATAAAGCGAAACCGAATATATTGTTTCAACAATCAAAGCATTGTTAGAAAATTCATCAGAAAGAGTTACCGCATATAAAACATGCAATATTTATGAATTGAATTCTGGTGGAGGGCTGCAAATTAATTTCTTAATAAATAATAAAGCGAAACCGAATATATTGTTTCAACAATCAAAGCATTGTTAGAAGATTCATCAGAAAGAGTTACCGCATATAAAACATGCAATATTTATGAATTGAATACTGGTGGAGGGCTGCAAATTAATTTCTTAATAAATAATAAAGCGAAACCGAATATATTGTTTCAACAATCAAAGCATTGTTAGAAAATTCATCAGAAAGAGTTACCGCATATAAAACACGCAATATTTATGAATTGAATTCCGGTGCAGGGCTGAAAATTAATTTCTTAATAAATAATAAAGCGAAACCGACTATATTGTTTCAACAATCAAAGCATTGTTAGAAAATTCATCAGAAAGAGTTACCGCATATAAAACACGCAATATTTATGAATTGAATCCCGGTGCAGGGCTGCAAATTAATTTCTTAATAAATAATAAAGCGAAACCGAATATATTGTTTCAACAATCAAAGCATTGTTAGAAAATTCATCAGAAAGAGTTACCGCATATAAAACACGCAATATTTATGAATTGAATTCCGGTGCAGGGCTGAAAATTAATTTCTTAATAAATAATAAATAGAAACAGAATAAAATGTTTAAACAATCAAAGCATTGTTAGAAAATTCATCAGAAAGAGTTACCGCATATAAAACACGCAATATTTATGAATTGAATTCCGGTGCAGAGCTGAAAATTAATTTCTTAATAAATAATAAAGCGAAACCGAATATATTGTTTCAACAATCAAAGCATTGTTAGAAAATTCATCAGAAAGAGTTACCGCATATAAAACACGCAATATTTATGAATTGAATTCCGGTGCACCGCTGAAAATTAATTTCTTAATAAATAATAAACCGAAACCGAATATATTGTTTCAACAATCAAAGCATTGTTAGAAAATTCATCAGAAAGAGTTACCGCATATAAAACATGCAATATTTATGAATTGAATTCTGGTGGAGGGCTGCAAATTAATTTCTTAATAAATAATAAAGCGAAACCGAATATATTGTTTCAACAATCAAAGCATTGTTAGAAAATTCATCAGAAAGAGTTACCGCATATAAAACACGCAATATTTATGAATTGAATTCCGGTGCAGGGCTGAAAATTAATTTCTTAATAAATAATAAAGCGAAACCGAGTATATTGTTTCAACAAACAAAGCATTGTTAGAAAATTCATCAGAAAGAGTTACCGCATATAAAACACGCAATATTTATGAATTGAATCCCGGTGCAGGGCTCAAAATTAATTTCTTAGTAATTAATAAATCGAAACAGAATAAAATGTTTAAACAATCAAAGCATTGTTAGAAAATTCATCAGAAAGAGTTACCGCATATAAAACACGCAATATTTATGAATTGAATTCCGGTGCAGAGCTGAAAATTAATTTCTTAATAAATAATAAAGCGAAACCGAATATATTGTTTCAACAATCAAAGCATTGTTAGAAAATTCATCAGAAAGAGTTACCGCATATAAAACACGCAATAGTTATGAATTGAATTCCGGTGCACCGCTGAAAATTAATTTCTTAATAAATAATAAAGCGAAACCGAATATATTGTTTCAACAATCAAAGCATTGTTAGAAAAATCAACAGAAAGAGTTACCGCATATAAAACACGCAATATTTAAGAATTGAATTCCGGTGCAAGACTGAAAATTAATTTCTTAATAAATAATAAAGCGAAACCGAATATATTGTTTCAACAATCAAAGCATTGTTAGAAAATTCATCAGAAAGAGTTACCGCATATAAAACACGCAATATTTATGAACTGAATTCCGTTGCACCGCTGAAAATTAATTTCGTAATAAATAATAAAGCGAAACCGAATATATTGTTTCAACAATCAAAGCATTGTTAGAAAATTCATCAGAAAGAGTTACCGCATATAAAACACGCAATATTTATGAATTGAATTCCGGTGCTCGGCTGAAAATTAATTTCTTAATAAATAATAAAGCGAAACCGAATATATTGTTTCAACAATCAAAGCATTGTTAGAAAATTCATGAGAAAGAGTTACTGCATATAAAACACGCAATATTTATGAATTGAATTCCGGTGCAAGGCTGAAAATTAATTTCTTAATAAATAATAAAGCGAAACCGAATATATTGTTTCACCAATCAAAGCATTGTTTGAAAATTCATCAGAAAGTGTTACCGCATATAAAACACGCAATATTTATGAATTGAATTCTGGTGCAAGGCTGAAAATTAATTTCTTAATAAATAATAAAGCGAAACCGAATATATTGTTTCAACAATCAAAGCATTGTTAGAAAATTCATCAGAAAGAGTTACCGCATATAAAACACGCAATATTTATGAATTGAATTCCGGAGCTGGGCTGAAAATTAATTTCTTAATAAATAATAAAGCGAAACCGAATATATTGTTTCAACAATCAAAGCATTGTTAGAAAATTCATCAGAAAGAGTTACCGCATATAAAACACGCAATATTTATGAATTGAATTCTGGTGGAGGGCTGCAAATTAATTTCTTAATAAATAATAAAGCGAAACCGAATATATTGTTTCAACAATCAAAGCATTGTTAGAAAATTCATCAGAAAGAGTTACCGCATATAAAACACGCAATATTTATGAACTGAATTCCGGTGCAGGGCTGAAAATTAATTTCTTAATAAATAATAAAGCGAAACCGAATATATTGTTTCAACAATCAAAGCATTGTTAGAAAATTCATCAGAAAGAGTTACCGCATATAAAACATGCAATATTTATGAATTGAATTCTGGTGGAGGGCTGCAAATTAATTTCTTAATAAATAATAAAGCGAAACCGAATATATTGTTTCAACAATCAAAGCATTGTTAGAAGATTCATCAGAAAGAGTTACCGCATATAAAACACGCAATATTTATGAATTGAATTCTGGTGCAAGGCTGAAAATTAATTTCTTAATAAATAATAAAGCGAAACCGAATATATTGTTTCAACAATCAAAGCATTGTTAGAAAATTCATCAGAAAGAGTTACCGCATATAAAACACGCAATATTTATGAATTGAATTCCGGTGCACCGCTGAAAATTAATTTCGTAATAAATAATAAAGCGAAACCGAATATATTGTTTCAACAATCAAGGCATTGTTAGAAAATTCATCAGAAAGAGTTACCGCATATAAAACATGCAATATTTATGAATTGAATTCTGGTGGAGGGCTGCAAATTAATTTCTTAATAAATAATAAAGCGAAACCGAATATATTGTTTCAACAATCAAAGCATTGTTAGAAAATTCATGAGAAAGAGTTACTGCATATAAAACACGCAATATTTATGAATTGAATTCCGGTGCAAGGCTGAAAATTAATTTCTTAATAAATAATAAAGCGAAACCGAATATATTGTTTCACCAATCAAAGCATTGTTTGAAAATTCATCAGAAAGTGTTACCGCATATAAAACACGCAATATTTATGAATTGAATTCTGGTGCAAGGCTGAAAATTAATTTCTTAATAAATAATAAAGCGAAACCGAATATATTGTTTCAACAATCAAAGCATTGTTAGAAAATTCATCAGAAAGAGTTACCGCATATAAAACACGCAATATTTATGAATTGAATTCCGGAGCTGGGCTGAAAATTAATTTCTCAATAAATAATAAAGCGAAACCGAATATATTGTTTCAACAATCAAAGCATTGTTAGAAAATTCATCAGAAAGAGTTACCGCATATAAAACATGCAATATTTATGAATTGAATTCTGGTGGAGGGCTGCAAATTAACTTCTTAATAAATAATAAAGCGAAACCGAATATATTGTTTCAACAATCAAAGCATTGTTAGAAAATTCATCAGAAAGAGTTACCGCATATAAAACACGCAATATTTATGAACTGAATTCCGGTGCAGGGCTGAAAATTAATTTCTTAATAAATAATAAAGCGAAACCGAATATATTGTTTCAACAATCAAAGCATTGTTAGAAAATTCATCAGAAAGAGTTACCGCATATAAAACATGCAATATTTATGAATTGAATTCTGGTGGAGGGCTGCAAATTAATTTCTTAATAAATAATAAAGCGAAACCGAATATATTGTTTCAACAATCAAAGCATTGTTAGAAGATTCATCAGAAAGAGTTACCGCATATAAAACACGCAATATTTATGAATTGAATTCTGGTGCAAGGCTGAAAATTAATTTCTTAATAAATAATAAAGCGAAACCGAATATATTGTTTCAACAATCAAAGCATTGTTAGAAAATTCATCAGAAAGAGTTACCGCATATAAAACACGCAATATTTATGAATTGAATTCCGGTGCACCGCTGAAAATTAATTTCGTAATAAATAATAAAGCGAAACCGAATATATTGTTTCAACAATCAAAGCATTGTTAAAAATTTCATCAGAAAGAGTTACCGCATATAAAACATGCAATATTTATGAATTGAATTCTGGTGGAGGGCTGCAAATTAATTTCTTAATAAATAATAAAGCGAAACCGAATATATTGTTTCAACAATCAAAGCATTGTTAGAAAATTCATCAGAAAGAGTTACCGCATATAAAACACGCAATATTTATGAATTGAATTCCGGTGCAGGGCTGAAAATTAATTTCTTAATAAATAATAAAGCGAAACCGAGTATATTGTTTCAACAATCAAAGCATTGTTAGAAAATTCATCAGAAAGAGTTACCGCATATAAAACACGCAATATTTATGAATTGAATCCCGGTGCAGGGCTCAAAATTAATTTCTTAGTAAATAATAAATCGAAACAGAATAAAATGTTTAAACAATCAAAGCATTGTTAGAAAATTCATCAGAAAGAGTTACCGCATATAAAACACGCAATATTTATGAATTGAATTCCGGTGCAGAGCTGAAAATTAATTTCTTAATAAATAATAAAGCGAAACCGAATATATTGTTTCAACAATCAAAGCATTGTTAGAAAATTCATCAGAAAGAGTTACCGCATATAAAACACGCAATATTTATGAATTGAATTCCGGTGCACCGCTGAAAATTAATTTCTTAATAAATAATAAAGCGAAACCGAATATATTGTTTCAACAATCAAAGCATTGTTAGAAAATTCATCAGAAAGAGTTACCGCATATAAAACATGCAATATTTATGAATTGAATTCTGGTGGAGGGCTGCAAATTAATTTCTTAATAAATAATAAAGCGAAACCGAATATATTGTTTCAACAATCAAAGCATTGTTAGAAAATTCATCAGAAAGAGTTACCGCATATAAAACACGCAATATTTATGAATTGAATTCCGGTGCACCGCTGAAAATTAATTTCTTAATAAATAATAAAGCGAAACCGAATATATTGTTTCAACAATCAAAGCATTGTTAGAAAAATCAACAGAAAGAGTTACCGCATATAAAACACGCAATATTTAAGAATTGAATTCCGGTGCAAGGCTGAAAATTAATTTCTTAATAAATAATAAAGCGAAACCGAATATATTGTTTCAACAATCAAAGCATTGTTAGAAAATTCATCAGAAAGAGTTACCGCATATAAAACACGCAATATTTATGAATTGAATTCCGGTGCACCGCTGAAAATTAATTTCGTAATAAATAATAAAGCGAAACCGAATATATTGTTTCAACAATCAAAGCATTGTTAGAAAATTCATCAGAAAGAGTTACCGCATATAAAACACGCAATATTTATGAATTGAATTCCGGTGCTCGGCTGAAAATTAATTTCTTAATAAATAATAAAGCGAAACCGAATATATTGTTTCAACAATCAAAGCATTGTTAGAAAATTCATCAGAAAGAGTTACTGCATATAAAACACGCAATATTTATGAATTGAATTCCGGTGCAAGGCTGAAAATTAATTTCTTAATAAATAATAAAGCGAAACCGAATATATTGTTTCAACAATCAAAGCATTGTTAGAAAATTCATCAGAAAGAGTTACCGCATATAAAACACGCAATATTTATGAATTGAATTCCGGAGCTGGGCTGAAAATTAATTTCTTAATAAATAATAAAGCGAAACCGAATATATTGTTTCAACAATCAAAGCATTGTTAGAAAATTCATCAGAAAGAGTTACCGCATATAAAACATGCAATATTTATGAATTGAATTCTGGTGGAGGGCTGCAAATTAATTTCTTAATAAATAATAAAGCGAAACCGAATATATTGTTTCAACAATCAAAGCATTGTTAGAAAATTCATCAGAAAGAGTTACCGCATATAAAACACGCAATATTTATGAATTGAATTCCGGTGCAGGGCTGAAAATTAATTTCTTAATAAATAATAAAGCGAAACCGAGTATATTATTTCAACAATCAAAGCATTGTTAGAAAATTCATCAGAAAGAGTTACCGCATATAAAACACGCAATATTTATGAATTGAATCCCGGTGCAGGGCTCAAAATTAATTTCTTAGTAAATAATACATCGAAACAGAATAAAATGTTTAAACAATCAAAGCATTGTTAGAAAATTCATCAGAAAGAATTACCGCATATAAAATACGCAATATTTATGAATTGAATTCCGGTGCAGAGCTGAAAATTAATTTCTTAATAAATAATAAAGCGAAACCGAATATATTGTTTCAACAATCAAAGCATTGTTAGAAAATTCATCAGAAAGAGTTACCGCATATAAAACACGCAATATTTATGAATTGAATTCCGGTGCATCGCTGAAAATTAATTTCTTAATAAATAATAAAGCGAAACCGAATATATTGTTTCAACAATCAAAGCATTGTTAGAAAAATCAACAGAAAGAGTTACCGCATATAAAACACGCAATATTTAAGAATTGAATTCCGGTACAAGGCTGAAAATTAATTTCTTAATAAATAATAAAGCGAAACCGAATATATTGTTTCAACAATCAAAGCATTGTTAGAAAATTCATCAGAAAGAGTTACCGCATATAAAACACGCAATATTTATGAATTGAATTCCGGTGCCCCGCTGAAAATTAATTTCGTAATAAATAATAAAGCGAAACCAAATATATTGTTTCAACAATCAAAGCATTGTTAGAAAATTCATCAGAAAGAGTTACCGCATATAAAACATGCAATATTTATGAATTGAATTCTGGTGGAGGGCTGCAAATTAATTTCTTAATAAATAATAAAGCGAAACCGAATATATTGTTTCAGCAATCAAAGCATTGTTAGAAAATTCATCAGAAAGAGTTACCGCATATAAAACATGCAATATTTATGAATTGAATTCCGGTGCAGGGCTGAAAATTAATTTCTTAATAAATAATAAAGCGAAACCGAGTATATTGTTTCAACAATCAAAGCATTGTTAGAAAATTCATCAGAAAGAGTTACCGCATATAAAACACGCAATATTTATGAATTGAATCCCGGTGCAGGGCTCAAAATTAATTTCTTAGTAAATAATAAATCGAAACAGAATAAAATGTTTAAACAATCAAAGCATTGTTAGAAAATTCATCAGAAAGAGTTACCGCATATAAAACACGCAATATTTATGAATTGAATTCCGGTGCAGAGCTGAAAATTAATTTCTTAATAAATAATAAAGCGAAACCGAATATATTGTTTCAACAATCAAAGCATTGTTAGAAAATTCATCAGAAAGAGTTACCGCATATAAAACACGCAATATTTATGAATTGAATTCCGGTGCACCGCTGAAAATTAATTTCTTAATAAATAATAAAGCGAAACCGAATATATTGTTTCAACAATCAAAGCATTGTTAGAAAAATCAACAGAAAGAGTTACCGCATATAAAACACGCAATATTTAAGAATTGAATTCCGGTGCAAGGCTGAAAATTAATTTCTTAATAAATAATAAAGCGAAACCGAATATATTGTTTCAACAATCAAAGCATTGTTAGAAAATTCATCAGAAAGAGTTACCGCATATAAAACACGCAATATTTATGAATTGAATTCCGGTGCACCGCTGAAAATTAATTTCGTAATAAATAATAAAGCGAAACCGAATATATTGTTTCAACAATCAAAGCATTGTTAGAAAATTCATCAGAAAGAGTTACCGCATATAAAACACGCAATATTTATGAATTGAATTCCGGTGCTCGGCTGAAAATTAATTTCTTAATAAATAATAAAGCGAAACCGAATATATTGTTTCAACAATCAAAGCATTGTTAGAAAATTCATCAGAAAGAGTTACTGCATATAAAACACGCAATATTTATGAATTGAATTCCGGTGCAAGGCTGAAAATTAATTTCTTAATAAATAATAAAGCGAAACCGAATATATTGTTTCACCAATCAAAGCATTGTTAGAAAATTCATCAGAAAGTGTTACCGCATATAAAACACGCAATATTTATGAATTGAATTCTGGTGCAAGGCTCAAAATTAATTTCTTAATAAATAATAAAGCGAAACCGAATATATTGTTTCAACAATCAAAGCATTGTTAGAAAATTCATCAGAAAGAGTTACTGCATATAAAACACGCAATATTTATGAATTGAATTCCGGTGCAAGGCTGAAAATTAATTTCTTAATAAATAATAAAGCGAAACCGAATATATTGTTTCAACAATCAAAGCATTGTTAGAAAATTCATCAGAAAGAGTTACCGCATATAAAACACGCAATATTTATGAATTGAATTCCGGTGCACCGCTGAAAATTAATTTCGTAATAAATAATAAAGCGAAACCGAATATATTGTTTCAACAATCAAAGCATTGTTAGAAAATTCATCAGAAAGAGTTACCGCATATAAAACACGCAATATTTATGAATTGAATTCCGGTGCTCGGCTGAAAATTAATTTCTTAATAAATAATAAAGCGAAACCGAATATATTGTTTCAACAATCAAAGCATTGTTAGAAAATTCATCAGAAAGAGTTACTGCATATAAAACACGCAATATTTATGAATTGAATTCCGGTGCAAGGCTGAAAATTAATTTCTTAATAAATAATAAAGCGAAACCGAATATATTGTTTCACCAATCAAAGCATTGTTAGAAAATTCATCAGAAAGTGTTACCGCATATAAAACACGCAATATTTATGAATTGAATTCTGGTGCAAGGCTGAAAATTAATTTCTTAATAAATAATAAAGCGAAACCGAATATATTGTTTCAACAATCAAAGCATTGTTAGAAAATTCATCAGAAAGAGTTACCGCATATAAAACACGCAATATTTATGAATTGAATTCCGGAGCTGGGCTGAAAATTAATTTCTTAATAAATAATAAAGCGAAACCGAATATATTGTTTCAACAATCAAAGCATTGTTAGAAAATTCATCAGAAAGAGTTACCGCATATAAAACATGCAATATTTATGAATTGAATTCTGGTGGAGGGCTGCAAATTAATTTCTTAATAAATAATAAAGCGAAACCGAATATATTGTTTCAACAATCAAAGCATTGTTAGAAAATTCATCAGAAAGAGTTACCGCATATAAAACACGCAATATTTATGAATTGAATTCCGGTGCAGGGCTGAAAATTAATTTCTTAATAAATAATAAAGCGAAACCGAGTATATTATTTCAACAATCAAAGCATTGTTAGAAAATTCATCAGAAAGAGTTACCGCATATAAAACACGCAATATTTATGAATTGAATCCCGGTGCAGGGCTCAAAATTAATTTCTTAGTAAATAATAAATCGAAACAGAATAAAATGTTTAAACAATCAAAGCATTGTTAGAAAATTCATCAGAAAGAATTACCGCATATAAAATACGCAATATTTATGAATTGAATTCCGGTGCAGAGCTGAAAATTAATTTCTTAATAAATAATAAAGCGAAACCGAATATATTGTTTCAACAATCAAAGCATTGTTAGAAAATTCATCAGAAAGAGTTACCGCATATAAAACACGCAATATTTATTAATTGAATTCCGGTGCATCGCTGAAAATTAATTTCTTAATAAATAATAAAGCGAAACCGAATATATTGTTTCAACAATCAAAGCATTGTTAGAAAAATCAACAGAAAGAGTTACCGCATATAAAACACGCAATATTTAAGAATTGAATTCCGGTGCAAGGCTGAAAATTAATTTCTTAATAAATAATAAAGCGAAACCGAATATATTGTTTCAACAATCAAAGCATTGTTAGAAAATTCATCAGAAAGAGTTACCGCATATAAAACACGCAATATTTATGAATTGAATTCCGGTGCCCCGCTGAAAATTAATTTCGTAATAAATAATAAAGCGAAACCGAATATATTGTTTCAACAATCAAAGCATTGTTAGAAAATTCATCAGAAAGAGTTACCGCATATAAAACATGCAATATTTATGAATTGAATTCTGGTGGAGGGCTGCAAATTAATTTCTTAATAAATAATAAAGCGAAACCGAATATATTGTTTCAACAATCAAAGCATTGTTAGAAAATTCATCAGAAAGAGTTACCGCATATAAAACACGCAATATTTATGAATTGAATTCCGGTGCAGGGCTGAAAATTAATTTCTTAATAAATAATAAAGCGAAACCGAGTATATTGTTTCAACAATCAAAGCATTGTTAGAAAATTCATCAGAAAGAGTTACCGCATATAAAACACGCAATATTTATGAATTGAATCCCGGTGCAGGGCTCAAAATTAATTTCTTAATAAATAATAAATCGAAACAGAATAAAATGTTTAAACAATCAAAGCATTTTTAGAAAATTCATCAGAAAGAGTTACCGCATATAAAACACGCAATATTTATGAATTGAATTCCGGTGCAGAGCTGAAAATTAATTTCTTAATAAATAATAAAGCGAAACCGAATATATTGTTTCAACAATCAAAGCATTGTTAGAAAATTCATCAGAAAGAGTTACCGCATATAAAACACGCAATAATTATGAATTGAATTCCGGTGCACCGCTGAAAATTAGATTCTTAATAAATAATAAAGCGAAACCGAATATATTGTTTCAACAATCAAAGCATTGTTAGAAAATTCATCAGAAAGAGTTACCGCATATAAAACATGCAATATTTATGAATTGAATTCTGGTGGAGGGCTGCAAATTAATTTCTTAATAAATAATAAAGCGAAACCGAATATATTGTTTCAACAATCAAAGCATTGTTAGAAAATTCATCAGAAAGAGTTACCGCATATAAAACACGCAATATTTATGAATTGAATTCCGGTGCAGGGCTGAAAATTAATTTCTTAATAAATAATAAAGCGAAACCGAGTATATTGTTTCAACAATCAAAGCATTGTTAGAAAATTCATCAGAAAGAGTTACCGCATATAAAACACGCAATATTTATGAATTGAATCCCGGTGCAGGGCTCAAAATTAAGTTCTTAGTAAATAATAAATCGAAACAGAATAAAATGTTTAAACAATCAAAGCATTGTTAGAAAATTCATCAGAAACAGTTACCGCATATAAAACACGCAATATTTATGAATTGAATTCCGGTGCACCGCTGAAAATTAATTTCTTAATAAATAATAAAGCGAAACCGAATATATTGTTTCAACAATCAAAGCATTGTTAGAAAAATCAACAGAAAGAGTTACCGCATATAAAACACGCAATATTTAGGAATTGAATTCCGGTGCAAGGCTGAAAATTAATTTCTTAATAAATAATAAAGCGAAACAGAATAAAATGTTTAAACAATCAAAGCATTGTTAGAAAATTCATCAGAAAGAGTTACCGCATATAAAACACGCAATATTTATGAATTGAATTCCGGTACAGAGCTGAAAATTAATTTCGTAATAAATAATAAAGCGAAACCGAATATATTGTTTCAACAATCAAAGCATTGTTAGAAAATTCATCAGAAAGAGTTACCGCATATAAAACACGCAATATTTATGAATTGAATTCCGGTGCTCGGCTGAAAATTAATTTCTTAATAAATAATAAAGCGAAACCGAATATATTGTTTCAACAATCAAAGAATTGTTAGAAAATTCATCAGAAAGAGTTACTGCATATAAAACACGCAATATTTATGAATTGATTTCCGGTGCAAGGCTGAAAATTAATTTCTTAATAAATAATAAAGCGAAACCGAATATATTGTTTCAACAATCAAAGCATTGTTAGAAAATTCATCAGAAAGAGTTACCGCATATAAAACACGCAATATTTATGAATACAATTCCGGTGCACCGCTGAAAATTAATTTCTTAATAAATAATAAAGCGAAACCGAATATATTGTTTCAACAATCAAAGCATTGTTAGAAAATTCATCAGAAAGAGTTACCGCATATAAAACACGCAATATTTATGAATTGTTTTCCGGTGCACCGCTGAAAATTAATTTCTTAATAAATAATAAAGCGAAACCGAATATATTGTTTCACCAATCAAAGCATTGTTAGAAAATTCATCAGAAAGAGTTACCGCATATAAAACACGCAATATTTATGAATTGAATTCCGGTGCAGGGCTGAAAATTAATTTCTTAATAAATAATAAAGCGAAACCGAGTATATTGTTTCAACAATCAAAGCATTGTTAGAAAATTCATCAGAAAGAGTTACCGCATATAAAACACGCAATATTTATGAACTGAATCCCGGTGCAGGGCTCAAAATTAATTTCTTAGTAAATAATAAATCGAAACAGAATAAAATGTTTAAACAATCAAAGCATTGTTAGAAAATTCATCAGAAAGAGTTACCGCATATAAAACACGCAATATTTATGAATTGAATTCCGGTGCACCGCTGAAAATTAATTTCTTAATAAATAATAAAGCGAAACCGAATATATTGTTTCAACAATCAAAGCATTGTTAGAAAATTCATCAGAAAGAGTTACCGCATATAAAACATGCAATATTTATGAATTGAATTCTGGTGGAGGGCTGCAAATTAATTTCTTAATAAATAATAAAGCGAAACCGAATATATTGTTTCAACAATCAAAGCATTGTTAGAAAATTCATCAGAAAGAGTTACCGCATATAAAACATGCAATATTTATGAATTGAATTCCGGTGCAGGGCTGAAAATTAATTTCTTAATAAATAATAAAGCGAAACCGAGTATATTGTTTCAACAATCAAAGCATTGTTAGAAAATTCATCAGAAAGAGTTACCGCATATAAAACACGCAATATTTATGAATTGAATCCCGGTGCAGGGCTCAAAATTAATTTCTTAGTAAATAATAAATCGAAACAGAATAAAATGTTTAAACAATCAAAGCATTGTTAGAAAATTCATCAGAAAGAGTTACCGCATATAAAACACGCAATATTTATGAATTGAATTCCGGTGCAGAGCTGAAAATTAATTTCTTAATAAATAATAAAGCGAAACCGAATATATTGTTTCAACAATCAAAGCATTGTTAGAAAATTCATCAGAAAGAGTTACCGCATATAAAACACGCAATATTTATGAATTGAATTCCGGTGCACCGCTGAAAATTAATTTCTTAATAAATAATAAAGCGAAACCGAATATATTGTTTCAACAATCAAAGCATTGTTAGAAAAATCAACAGAAAGAGTTACCGCATATAAAACACGCAATATTTAAGAATTGAATTCCGGTGCAAGGCTGAAAATTAATTTCTTAATAAATAATAAAGCGAAACCGAATATATTGTTTCAACAATCAAAGCATTGTTAGAAAATTCATCAGAAAGAGTTACCGCATATAAAACACGCAATATTTATGAATTGAATTCCGGTGCACCGCTGAAAATTAATTTCGTAATAAATAATAAAGCGAAACCGAATATATTGTTTCAACAATCAAAGCATTGTTAGAAAATTCATCAGAAAGAGTTACCGCATATAAAACACGCAATATTTATGAATTGAATTCCGGTGCTCGGCTGAAAATTAATTTCTTAATAAATAATAAAGCGAAACCGAATATATTGTTTCAACAATCAAAGCATTGTTAGAAAATTCATCAGAAAGAGTTACTGCATATAAAACACGCAATATTTATGAATTGAATTCCGGTGCAAGGCTGAAAATTAATTTCTTAATAAATAATAAAGCGAAACCGAATATATTGTTTCACCAATCAAAGCATTGTTAGAAAATTCATCAGAAAGTGTTACCGCATATAAAACACGCAATATTTATGAATTGAATTCTGGTGCAAGGCTGAAAATTAATTTCTTAATAAATAATAAAGCGAAACCGAATATATTGTTTCAACAATCAAAGCATTGTTAGAAAATTCATCAGAAAGAGTTACCGCATATAAAACACGCAATATTTATGAATTGAATTCCGGAGCTGGGCTGAAAATTAATTTCTTAATAAATAATAAAGCGAAACCGAATATATTGTTTCAACAATCAAAGCATTGTTAGAAAATTCATCAGAAAGAGTTACCGCATATAAAACATGCAATATTTATGAATTGAATTCTGGTGGAGGGCTGCAAATTAATTTCTTAATAAATAATAAAGCGAAACCGAATATATTGTTTCAACAATCAAAGCATTGTTAGAAAATTCATCAGAAAGAGTTACCGCATATAAAACACGCAATATTTATGAATTGAATTCCGGTGCAGGGCTGAAAATTAATTTCTTAATAAATAATAAAGCGAAACCGAGTATATTATTTCAACAATCAAAGCATTGTTAGAAAATTCATCAGAAAGAGTTACCGCATATAAAACACGCAATATTTATGAATTGAATCCCGGTGCAGGGCTCAAAATTAATTTCTTAGTAAATAATAAATCGAAACAGAATAAAATGTTTAAACAATCAAAGCATTGTTAGAAAATTCATCAGAAAGAATTACCGCATATAAAATACGCAATATTTATGAATTGAATTCCGGTGCAGAGCTGAAAATTAATTTCTTAATAAATAATAAAGCGAAACCGAATATATTGTTTCAACAATCAAAGCATTGTTAGAAAATTCATCAGAAAGAGTTACCGCATATAAAACACGCAATATTTATGAATTGAATTCCGGTGCATCGCTGAAAATTAATTTCTTAATAAATAATAAAGCGAAACCGAATATATTGTTTCAACAATCAAAGCATTGTTAGAAAAATCAACAGAAAGAGTTACCGCATATAAAACACGCAATATTTAAGAATTGAATTCCGGTGCAAGGCTGAAAATTAATTTCTTAATAAATAATAAAGCGAAACCGAATATATTGTTTCAACAATCAAAGCATTGTTAGAAAATTCATCAGAATGAGTTACCGCATATAAAACACGCAATATTTATGAATTGAATTCCGGTGCCCCGCTGAAAATTAATTTCGTAATAAATAATAAAGCGAAACCGAATATATTGTTTCAACAATCAAAGCATTGTTAGAAAATTCATCAGAAAGAGTTACCGCATATAAAACATGCAATATTTATGAATTGAATTCTGGTGGAGGGCTGCAAATTAATTTCTTAATAAATAATAAAGCGAAACCGAATATATTGTTTCAACAATCAAAGCATTGTTAGAAAATTCATCAGAAAGAGTTACCGCATATAAAACACGCAATATTTATGAATTGAATTCCGGTGCAGGGCTGAAAATTAATTTCTTAATAAATAATAAAGCGAAACCGAGTATATTGTTTCAACAATCAAAGCATTGTTAGAAAATTCATCAGAAAGAGTTACCGCATATAAAACACGCAATATTTATGAATTGAATCCCGGTGCAGGGCTCAAAATTCAGTTCTTAGTAAATAATAAATCGAAACAGAATAAAATGTTTAAACAATCAAAGCATTGTTAGAAAATTCATCAGAAACAGTTACCGCATATAAAACACGCAATATTTATGAATTGAATTCCGGTGCACCGCTGAAAATTAATTTCTTAATAAATAATAAAGCGAAACCGAATATATTGTTTCAACAATCAAAGCATTGTTAGAAAAATCAACAGAAAGAGTTACCGCATATAAAACACGCAATATTTAGGAATTGAATTCCGGTGCAAGGCTGAAAATTAATTTCTTAATAAATAATAAAGCGAAACAGAATAAAATGTTTAAACAATCAAAGCATTGTTAGAAAATTCATCAGAAAGAGTTACCGCATATAAAACACGCAATATTTATGAATTGAATTCCGGTGCAGAGCTGAAAATTAATTTCGTAATAAATAATAAAGCGAAACCGAATATATTGTTTCAACAATCAAAGCATTGTTAGAAAATTCATCAGAAAGAGTTACCGCATATAAAACACGCAATATTTATGAATTGAATTCCGGTGCTCGGCTGAAAATTAATTTCTTAATAAATAATAAAGCGAAACCGAATATATTGTTTCAACAATCAAAGAATTGTTAGAAAATTCATCAGAAAGAGTTACTGCATATAAAACACGCAATATTTATGAATTGATTTCCGGTGCAAGGCTGAAAATTAATTTCTTAATAAATAATAAAGCGAAACCGAATATATTGTTTCACCAATCAAAGCATTGTTAGAAAATTCATCAGAAAGAGTTACCGCATATAAAACACGCAATATTTATGAATTGAATTCCGGTGCAGGGCTGAAAATTAATTTCTTAATAAATAATAAAGCGAAACCGAGTATATTGTTTCAACAATCAAAGCATTGTTAGAAAATTCATCAGAAAGAGTTACCGCATATAAAACACGCAATATTTATGAATTGAATCCCGGTGCAGGGCTCAAAATTAATTTCTTAGTAAATAATAAATCGAAACAGAATAAAATGTTTAAACAATCAAAGCATTGTTAGAAAATTCATCAGAAAGAGTTACCGCATATAAAACACGCAATATTTATGAATTGAATTCCGGTGCACCGCTGAAAATTAATTTCTTAATAAATAATAAAGCGAAACCGAATATATTGTTTCAACAATCAAAGCATTGTTAGAAAATTCATCAGAAAGAGTTACCGCATATAAAACATGCAATATTTATGAATTGAATTCTGGTGGAGGGCTGCAAATTAATTTCTTAATAAATAATAAAGCGAAACCGAATATATTGTTTCAACAATCAAAGCATTGTTAGAAAATTCATCAGAAAGAGTTACCGCATATAAAACATGCAATATTTATGAATTGAATTCCGGTGCAGGGCTGAAAATTAATTTCTTAATAAATAATAAAGCGAAACCGAGTATATTGTTTCAACAATCAAAGCATTGTTAGAAAATTCATCAGAAAGAGTTACCGCATATAAAACACGCAATATTTATGAATTGAATCCCGGTGCAGGGCTCAAAATTAATTTCTTAGTAAATAATAAATCGAAACAGAATAAAATGTTTAAACAATCAAAGCATTGTTAGAAAATTCATCAGAAAGAGTTACCGCATATAAAACACGCAATATTTATGAATTGAATTCCGGTGCAGAGCTGAAAATTAATTTCTTAATAAATAATAAAGCGAAACCGAATATATTGTTTCAACAATCAAAGCATTGTTAGAAAATTCATCAGAAAGAGTTACCGCATATAAAACACGCAATATTTATGAATTGAATTCCGGTGCACCGCTGAAAATTAATTTCTTAATAAATAATAAAGCGAAACCGAATATATTGTTTCAACAATCAAAGCATTGTTAGAAAAATCAACAGAAAGAGTTACCGCATATAAAACACGCAATATTTAAGAATTGAATTCCGGTGCAAGGCTGAAAATTAATTTCTTAATAAATAATAAAGCGAAACCGAATATATTGTTTCAACAATCAAAGCATTGTTAGAAAATTCATCAGAAAGAGTTACCGCATATAAAACACGCAATATTTATGAATTGAATTCCGGTGCACCGCTGAAAATTAATTTCGTAATAAATAATAAAGCGAAACCGAATATATTGTTTCAACAATCAAAGCATTGTTAGAAAATTCATCAGAAAGAGTTACCGCATATAAAACACGCAATATTTATTAATTGAATTCCGGTGCTCGGCTGAAAATTAATTTCTTAATAAATAATAAAGCGAAACCGAATATATTGTTTCAACAATCAAAGCATTGTTAGAAAATTCATCAGAAAGAGTTACTGCATATAAAACACGCAATATTTATGAATTGAATTCCGGTGCAAGGCTGAAAATTAATTTCTTAATAAATAATAAAGCGAAACCGAATATATTGTTTCACCAATCAAAGCATTGTTAGAAAATTCATCAGAAAGTGTTACCGCATATAAAACACGCAATATTTATGAATTGAATTCTGGTGCAAGGCTGAAAATTAATTTCTTAATAAATAATAAAGCGAAACCGAATATATTGTTTCAACAATCAAAGCATTGTTAGAAAATTCATCAGAAAGAGTTACCGCATATAAAACACGCAATATTTATGAATTGAATTCCGGAGCTGGGCTGAAAATTAATTTCTTAATAAATAATAAAGCGAAACCGAATATATTGTTTCAACAATCAAAGCATTGTTAGAAAATTCATCAGAAAGAGCTACCGCATATAAAACATGCAATATTTATGAATTGAATTCTGGTGGAGGGCTGCAAATTAATTTCTTAATAAATAATAAAGCGAAACCGAATATATTGTTTCAACAATCAAAGCATTGTTAGAAAAATCAACAGAAAGAGTTACCGCATATAAAACACGCAATATTTAAGAATTGAATTCCGGTGCAAGGCTGAAAATTAATTTCTTAATAAATAATAAATCGAAACAGAATAAAATGTTTAAACAATCAAAGCATTGTTAGAAAATTCATCAGAAAGAATTACCGCATATAAAATACGCAATATTTATGAATTGAATTCCGGTGCAGAGCTGAAAATTAATTTCTTAATAAATAATAAAGCGAAACCGAATATATTGTTTCAACAATCAAAGCATTGTTAGAAAATTCATCAGAAAGAGTTACCGCATATAAAACACGCAATATTTATGAATTGAATTCCGGTGCATCGCTGAAAATTAATTTCTTAATAAATAATAAAGCGAAACCGAATATATTGTTTCAACAATCAAAGCATTGTTAGAAAAATCAACAGAAAGAGTTACCGCATATAAAACACGCAATATTTAAGAATTGAATTCCGGTGCAAGGCTGAAAATTAATTTCTTAATAAATAATAAAGCGAAACCGAATATATTGTTTCAACAATCAAAGCATTGTTAGAAAATTCATCAGAAAGAGTTACCGCATATAAAACACGCAATATTTATGAATTGAATTCCGGTGCCCCGCTGAAAATTAATTTCGTAATAAATAATAAAGCGAAACCGAATATATTGTTTCAACAATCAAAGCATTGTTAGAAAATTCATCAGAAAGAGTTACCGCATATAAAACATGCAATATTTATGAATTGAATTCTGGTGGAGGGCTGCAAATTAATTTCTTAATAAATAATAAAGCGAAACCGAATATATTGTTTCAACAATCAAAGCATTGTTAGAAAATTCATCAGAAAGAGTTACCGCATATAAAACATGCAATATTTATGAATTGAATTCCGGTGCAGGGCTGAAAATTAATTTCTTAATAAATAATAAAGCGAAACCGAGTATATTGTTTCAACAATCAAAGCATTGTTAGAAAATTCATCAGAAAGAGTTACCGCATATAAAACACGCAATATTTATGAATTGAATCCCGGTGCAGGGCTCAAAATTAATTTCTTAGTAAATAATAAATCGAAACAGAATAAAATGTTTAAACAATCAAAGCATTGTTAGAAAATTCATCAGAAAGAGTTACCGCATATAAAACACGCAATATTTATGAATTGAATTCCGGTGCAGAGCTGAAAATTAATTTCTTAATAAATAATAAAGCGAAACCGAATATATTGTTTCAACAATCAAAGCATTGTTAGAAAATTCATCAGAAAGAGTTACCGCATATAAAACACGCAATATTTATGAATTGAATTCCGGTGCACCGCTGAAAATTAATTTCTTAATAAATAATAAAGCGAAACCGAATATATTGTTTCAACAATCAAAGCATTGTTAGAAAAATCAACAGAAAGAGTTACCGCATATAAAACACGCAATATTTAAGAATTGAATTCCGGTGCGAGGCTGAAAATTAATTTCTTAATAAATAATAAAGCGAAACCGAATATATTGTTTCAACAATCAAAGCATTGTTAGAAAATTCATCAGAAAGAGTTACCGCATATAAAACACGCAATATTTATGAATTGAATTCCGGTGCACCGCTGAAAATTAATTTCGTAATAAATAATAAAGCGAAACCGAATATATTGTTTCAACAATCAAAGCATTGTTAGAAAATTCATCAGAAAGAGTTACCGCATATAAAACACGCAATATTTATGAATTGAATTCCGGTGCTCGGCTGAAAATTAATTTCTTAATAAATAATAAAGCGAAACCGAATATATTGTTTCAACAATCAAAGCATTGTTAGAAAATTCATCAGAAAGAGTTACTGCATATAAAACACGCAATATTTATGAATTGAATTCCGGTGCAAGGCTGAAAATTAATTTCTTAATAAATAATAAAGCGAAACCGAATATATTGTTTCACCAATCAAAGCATTGTTAGAAAATTCATCAGAAAGTGTTACCGCATATAAAACACGCAATATTTATGAATTGAATTCTGGTGCAAGGCTGAAAATTAATTTCTTAATAAATAATAAAGCGAAACCGAATATATTGTTTCAACAATCAAAGCATTGTTAGAAAATTCATCAGAAAGAGTTACTGCATATAAAACACGCAATATTTATGAATTGAATTCCGGTGCAAGGCTGAAAATTAATTTCTTAATAAATAATAAAGCGAAACCGAATATATTGTTTCAACAATCAAAGCATTGTTAGAAAATTCATCAGAAAGAGTTACCGCATATAAAACACGCAATATTTATGAATTGAATTCCGGTGCACCGCTGAAAATTAATTTCGTAATAAATAATAAAGCGAAACCGAATATATTGTTTCAACAATCAAAGCATTGTTAGAAAATTCATCAGAAAGAGTTACCGCATATAAAACACGCAATATTTATGAATTGAATTCCGGTGCTCGGCTGAAAATTAATTTCTTAATAAATAATAAAGCGAAACCGAATATATTGTTTCAACAATCAAAGCATTGTTAGAAAATTCATCAGAAAGAGTTACTGCATATAAAACACGCAATATTTATGAATTGAATTCCGGTGCAAGGCTGAAAATTAATTTCTTAATAAATAATAAAGCGAAGCCGAATATATTGTTTCACCAATCAAAGCATTGTTAGAAAATTCATCAGAAAGTGTTACCGCATATAAAACACGCAATATTTATGAATTGAATTCTGGTGCAAGGCTGAAAATTAATTTCTTAATAAATAATAAAGCGAAACCGAATATATTGTTTCAACAATCAAAGCATTGTTAGAAAATTCATCAGAAAGAGTTACCGCATATAAAACACGCAATATTTATGAATTGAATTCCGGAGCTGGGCTGAAAATTAATTTCTTAATAAATAATAAAGCGAAACCGAATATATTGTTTCAACAATCAAAGCATTGTTAGAAAATTCATCAGAAAGAGTTACCGCATATAAAACATGCAATATTTATGAATTGAATTCTGGTGGAGGGCTGCAAATTAATTTCTTAATAAATAATAAAGCGAAACCGAATATATTGTTTCAACAATCAAAGCATTGTTAGAAAATTCATCAGAAAGAGTTACCGCATATAAAACACGCAATATTTATGAATTGAATTCCGGTGCAGGGCTGAAAATTAATTTCTTAATAAATAATAAAGCGAAACCGAGTATATTATTTCAACAATCAAAGCATTGTTAGAAAATTCATCAGAAAGAGTTACCGCATATAAAACACGCAATATTTATGAATTGAATCCCGGTGCAGGGCTCAAAATTAATTTCTTAGTAAATAATAAATCGAAACAGAATAAAATGTTTAAACAATCAAAGCATTGTTAGAAAATTCATCAGAAAGAATTACCGCATATAAAATACGCAATATTTATGAATTGAATTCCGGTGCAGAGCTGAAAATTAATTTCTTAATAAATAATAAAGCGAAACCGAATATATTGTTTCAACAATCAAAGCATTGTTAGAAAATTCATCAGAAAGAGTTACCGCATATAAAACACGCAATATTTATGAATTGAATTCCGGTGCATCGCTGAAAATTAATTTCTTAATAAATAATAAAGCGAAACCGAATATATTGTTTCAACAATCAAAGCATTGTTAGAAAAATCAACAGAAAGAGTTACCGCATATAAAACACGCAATATTTAAGAATTGAATTCCGGTGCAAGGCTGAAAATTAATTTCTTAATAAATAATAAAGCGAAACCGAATATATTGTTTCAACAATCAAAGCATTGTTAGAAAATTCATCAGAAAGAGTTACCGCATATAAAACACGCAATATTTATGAATTGAATTCCGGTGCCCCGCTGAAAATTAATTTCGTAATAAATAATAAAGCGAAACCGAATATATTGTTTCAACAATCAAAGCATTGTTAGAAAATTCATCAGAAAGAGTTACCGCATATAAAACATGCAATATTTATGAATTGAATTCTGGTGGAGGGCTGCAAATTAATTTCTTAATAAATAATAAAGCGAAACCGAATATATTGTTTCAACAATCAAAGCATTGTTAGAAAATTCATCAGAAAGAGTTACCGCATATAAAACACGCAATATTTATGAATTGAATTCCGGTGCAGGGCTGAAAATTAATTTCTTAATAAATAATAAAGCGAAACCGAGTATATTGTTTCAACAATCAAAGCATTGTTAGAAAATTCATCAGAAAGAGTTACCGCATATAAAACACGCAATATTTATGAATTGAATCCCGGTGCAGGGATCAAAATTAATTTCTTAGTAAATAATAAATCGAAACAGAATAAAATGTTTAAACAATCAAAGCATTTTTAGAAAATTCATCAGAAAGAGTTACCGCATATAAAACACGCAATATTTATGAATTGAATTCCGGTGCAGAGCTGAAAATTAATTTCTTAATAAATAATAAAGCGAAACCGAATATATTGTTTCAACAATCAAAGCATTGTTAGAAAATTCATCAGAAAGAGTTACCGCATATAAAACACGCAATAATTATGAATTGAATTCGGGTGCACCGCTGAAAATTAGATTCTTAATAAATAATAAAGCGAAACCGAATATATTGTTTCAACAATCAAAGCATTGTTAGAAAATTCATCAGAAAGAGTTACCGCATATAAGACATGCAATATTTATGAATTGAATTCTGGTGGAGGGCTGCAAATTAATTTCTTAATAAATAATAAAGCGAAACAGAATATATTGTTTCAACAATCAAAGCATTGTTAGAAAATTCATCAGAAACAGTTACCGCATATAAAACACGCAATATTTATGAATTGAATTCCGGTGCAGGGCTGAAAATTAATTTCTTAATAAATAATAAAGCGAAACCGAGTATATTGTTTCAACAATCAAAGCATTGTTAGAAAATTCATCAGAAAGAGTTACCGCATATAAAACACGCAATATTTATGAATTGAATCCCGGTGCAGGGCTCAAAATTAAGTTCTTAGTAAATAATAAATCGAAACAGAATAAAATGTTTAAACAATCAAAGCATTGTTAGAAAATTCATCAGAAACAGTTACCGCATATAAAACACGCAATATTTATGAATTGAATTCCGGTGCACCGCTGAAAATTAATTTCTTAATAAATAATAAAGCGAAACCGAATATATTGTTTCAACAATCAAAGCATTGTTAGAAAAATCAACAGAAAGAGTTACCGCATATAAAACACGCAATATTTAAGAATTGAATTCCGGTGCAAGGCTGAAAATTAATTTCTTAATAAATAATAAAGCGAAACAGAATAAAATGTTTAAACAATCAAAGCATTGTTAGAAAATTCATCAGAAAGAGTTACCGCATATAAAACACGCAATATTTATGAATTGAATTCCGGTGCAGAGCTGAAAATTAATTTCGTAATAAATAATAAAGCGAAACCGAATATATTGTTTCAACAATCAAAGCATTGTTAGAAAATTCATCAGAAAGAGTTACCGCATATAAAACACGCAATATTTATGAATTGAATTCCGGTGCTCGGCTGAAAATTAATTTCTTAATAAATAATAAAGCGAAACCGAATATATTGTTTCAACAATCAAAGAATTGTTAGAAAATTCATCAGAAAGAGTTACTGCATATAAAACACGCAATATTTATGAATTGATTTCCGGTGCAAGGCTGAAAATTAATTTCTTAATAAATAATAAAGCGAAACCGAATATATTGTTTCAACAATCAAAGCATTGTTAGAAAATTCATCAGAAAGAGTTACCGCATATAAAACACGCAATATTTATGAATACAATTCCGGTGCACCGCTGAAAATTAATTTCTTAATAAATAATAAAGCGAAACCGAATATATTGTTTCAACAATCAAAGCATTGTTAGAAAATTCATCAGAAAGAGTTACCGCATATAAAACACGGAATATTTATGAATTGTTTTCCGGTGCACCGCTGAAAATTAATTTCTTAATAAATAATAAAGCGAAACCGAATATATTGTTTCACCAATCAAAGCATTGTTAGAAAATTCATCAGAAAGAGTTACCGCATATAAAACACGCAATATTTATGAATTGAATTCTGGTGCAAGGCTGAAAATTAATTTCTTAATAAATAATAAAGCGAAACCGAATATATTGTTTCAACAATCAAAGCATTGTTAGAAAATTCATCAGAAAGAGTTACCGCATATAAAACACGCAATATTTATGAATTGAATTCCGGAGCTGGGCTGAAAATTAATTTCTTAATAAATAATAAAGCGAAACCGAATATATTGTTTCAACAATCAAAGCATTGTTAGAAAATTCATCAGAAAGAGTTACCGCATATAAAACATGCAATATTTATGAATTGAATTCTGGTGGAGGGCTGCAAATTAATTTCTTAATAAATAATAAAGCGAAACCGAATATATTGTTTCAACAATCAAAGCATTGTTAGAAAATTCATCAGAAAGAGTTACCGCATATAAAACACGCAATATTTATGAATTGAATTCCGGTGCAGGGCTGAAAATTAATTTCTTAATAAATAATAAAGCGAAACCGAGTATATTATTTCAACAATCAAAGCATTGTTAGAAAATTCATCAGAAAGAGTTACCGCATATAAAACACGCAATATTTATGAATTGAATCCCGGTGCAGGGCTCAAAATTAATTTCTTAGTAAATAATAAATCGAAACAGAATAAAATGTTTAAACAATCAAAGCATTGTTAGAAAATTCATCAGAAAGAATTACCGCATATAAAATACGCAATATTTATGAATTGAATTCCGGTGCAGAGCTGAAAATTAATTTCTTAATAAATAATAAAGCGAAACCGAATATATTGTTTCAACAATCAAAGCATTGTTAGAAAATTCATCAGAAAGAGTTACCGCATATAAAACACGCAATATTTATGAATTGAATTCCGGTGCATCGCTGAAAATTAATTTCTTAATAAATAATAAAGCGAAACCGAATATATTGTTTCAACAATCAAAGCATTGTTAGAAAAATCAACAGAAAGAGTTACCGCATATAAAACACGCAATATTTAAGAATTGAATTCCGGTGCAAGGCTGAAAATTAATTTCTTAATAAATAATAAAGCGAAACCGAATATATTGTTTCAACAATCAAAGCATTGTTAGAAAATTCATCAGAAAGAGTTACCGCATATAAAACACGCAATATTTATGAATTGAATTCCGGTGCCCCGCTGAAAATTAATTTCGTAATAAATAATAAAGCGAAACCGAATATATTGTTTCAACAATCAAAGCATTGTTAGAAAATTCATCAGAAAGAGTTACCGCATATAAAACATGCAATATTTATGAATTGAATTCTGGTGGAGGGCTGCAAATTAATTTCTTAATAAATAATAAAGCGAAACCGAATATATTGTTTCAACAATCAAAGCATTGTTAGAAAATTCATCAGAAAGAGTTACCGCATATAAAACATGCAATATTTATGAATTGAATTCCGGTGCAGGGCTGAAAATTAATTTCTTAATAAATAATAAAGCGAAACCGAGTATATTGTTTCAACAATCAAAGCATTGTTAGAAAATTCATCAGAAAGAGTTACCGCATATAAAACACGCAATATTTATGAATTGAATCCCGGTGCAGGGCTCAAAATTAATTTCTTAGTAAATAATAAATCGAAACAGAATAAAATGTTTAAACAATCAAAGCATTGTTAGAAAATTCATCAGAAAGAGTTACCGCATATAAAACACGCAATATTTATGAATTGAATTCCGGTGCAGAGCTGAAAATTAATTTCTTAATAAATAATAAAGCGAAACCGAATATATTGTTTCAACAATCAAAGCATTGTTAGAAAATTCATCAGAAAGAGTTACCGCATATAAAACACGCAATATTTATGAATTGAATTCCGGTGCACCGCTGAAAATTAATTTCTTAATAAATAATAAAGCGAAACCGAATATATTGTTTCAACAATCAAAGCATTGTTAGAAAAATCAACAGAAAGAGTTACCGCATATAAAACACGCAATATTTAAGAATTGAATTCCGGTGCAAGGCTGAAAATTAATTTCTTAATAAATAATAAAGCGAAACCGAATATATTGTTTCAACAATCAAAGCATTGTTAGAAAATTCATCAGAAAGAGTTACCGCATATAAAGCACGCAATATTTATGAATTGAATTCTGGTGCACCGCTGAAAATTAATTTCGTAATAAATAATAAAGCGAAACCGAATATATTGTTTCAACAATCAAAGCATTGTTAGAAAATTCATCAGAAAGAGTTACCGCATATAAAACACGCAATATTTATGAATTGAATTCCGGTGCTCGGCTGAAAATTAATTTCTTAATAAATAATAAAGCGAAACCGAATATATTGTTTCAACAATCAAAGCATTGTTAGAAAATTCATCAGAAAGAGTTACTGCATATAAAACACGCAATATTTATGAATTGAATTCCGGTGCAAGGCTGAAAATTAATTTCTTAATAAATAATAAAGCGAAACCGAATATATTGTTTCACCAATCAAAGCATTGTTAGAAAATTCATCAGAAAGTGTTACCGCATATAAAACACGCAATATTTATGAATTGAATTCTGGTGCAAGGCTGAAAATTAATTTCTTAATAAATAATAAAGCGAAACCGAATATATTGTTTCAACAATCAAAGCATTGTTAGAAAATTCATCAGAAAGAGTTACTGCATATAAAACACGCAATATTTATGAATTGAATTCCGGTGCAAGGCTGAAAATTAATTTCTTAATAAATAATAAAGCGAAACCGAATATATTGTTTCAACAATCAAAGCATTGTTAGAAAATTCATCAGAAAGAGTTACCGCATATAAAACACGCAATATTTATGAATTGAATTCCGGTGCACCGCTGAAAATTAATTTCGTAATAAATAATAAAGCGAAACCGAATATATTGTTTCAACAATCAAAGCATTGTTAGAAAATTCATCAGAAAGAGTTACCGCATATAAAACACGCAATATTTATGAATTGAATTCCGGTGCTCGGCTGAAAATTCATTTCTTAATAAATAATAAAGCGAAACCGAATATATTGTTTCAACAATCAAAGCATTGTTAGAAAATTCATCAGAAAGAGTTACTGCATATAAAACACGCAATATTTATGAATTGAATTCCGGTGCAAGGCTGAAAATTAATTTCTTAATAAATAATAAAGCGAAGCCGAATATATTGTTTCACCAATCAAAGCATTGTTAGAAAATTCATCAGAAAGTGTTACCGCATATAAAACACGCAATATTTATGAATTGAATTCTGGTGCAAGGCTGAAAATTAATTTCTTAATAAATAATAAAGCGAAACCGAATATATTGTTTCAACAATCAAAGCATTGTTAGAAAATTCATCAGAAAGAGTTACCGCATATAAAACACGCAATATTTATGAATTGAATTCCGGAGCTGGGCTGAAAATTAATTTCTTAATAAATAATAAAGCGAAACCGAATATATTGTTTCAACAATCAAAGCATTGTTAGAAAATTCATCAGAAAGAGTTACCGCATATAAAACATGCAATATTTATGAATTGAATTCTGGTGGAGGGCTGCAAATTAATTTCTTAATAAATAATAAAGCGA
Source organism: Maratus speciosus (assembly GCA_963932465.1). Taxonomy (NCBI): domain Eukaryota; kingdom Metazoa; phylum Arthropoda; class Arachnida; order Araneae; family Salticidae; genus Maratus; species Maratus speciosus. Next base: position 66,433 of record CAWVRF010000377.1, read on the forward strand.
AACCGAATATATTGTTTCAACAATCAAAGCATTGTTAGAAAATTCATCAGAAAGAGTTACCGCATATAAAACACGCAATATTTATGAATTGAATTCCGGTGCAGGGCTGAAAATTAATTTCTTAATAAATAATAAAGCGAAACCGAGTATATTATTTCAACAATCAAAGCATTGTTAGAAAATTCATCAGAAAGAGTTACCGCATATAAAACACGCAATATTTATGAATTGAATCCCGGTGCAGGGCTCAAAATTAATTTCTTAGTAAATAATAAATCGAAACAGAATAAAATGTTTAAACAATCAAAGCATTGTTAGAAAATTCATCAGAAAGAATTACCGCATATAAAATACGCAATATTTATGAATTGAATTCCGGTGCAGAGCTGAAAATTAATTTCTTAATAAATAATAAAGCGAAACCGAATATATTGTTTCAACAATCAAAGCATTGTTAGAAAATTCATCAGAAAGAGTTACCGCATATAAAACACGCAATATTTATGAATTGAATTCCGGTGCATCGCTGAAAATTAATTTCTTAATAAATAATAAAGCGAAACCGAATATATTGTTTCAACAATCAAAGCATTGTTAGAAAAATCAACAGAAAGAGTTACCGCATATAAAACACGCAATATTTAAGAATTGAATTCCGGTGCAAGGCTGAAAATTAATTTCTTAATAAATAATAAAGCGAAACCGAATATATTGTTTCAACAATCAAAGCATTGTTAGAAAATTCATCAGAAAGAGTTACCGCATATAAAACACGCAATATTTATGAATTGAATTCCGGTGCCCCGCTGAAAATTAATTTCGTAATAAATAATAAAGCGAAACCGAATATATTGTTTCAACAATCAAAGCATTGTTAGAAAATTCATCAGAAAGAGTTACCGCATATAAAACATGCAATATTTATGAATTGAATTCTGGTGGAGGGCTGCAAATTAATTTCTTAATAAATAATAAAGCGAAACCGAATATATTGTTTCAACAATCAAAGCATTGTTAGAAAATTCATCAGAAAGAGTTACCGCATATAAAACACGCAATATTTATGAATTGAATTCCGGTGCAGGGCTGAAAATTAATTTCTTAATAAATAATAAAGCGAAACCGAGTATATTGTTTCAACAATCAAAGCATTGTTAGAAAATTCATCAGAAAGAGTTACCGCATATAAAACACGCAATATTTATGAATTGAATCCCGGTGCAGGGCTCAAAATTAAGTTCTTAGTAAATAATAAATCGAAACAGAATAAAATGTTTAAACAATCAAAGCATTGTTAGAAAATTCATCAGAAACAGTTACCGCATATAAAACACGCAATATTTATGAATTGAATTCCGGTGCACCGCTGAAAATTAATTTCTTAATAAATAATAAAGCGAAACCGAATATATTGTTTCAACAATCAAAGCATTGTTAGAAAAATCAACAGAAAGAGTTACCGCATATAAAACACGCAATATTTAAGAATTGAATTCCGGTGCAAGGCTGAAAATTAATTTCTTAATAAATAATAAAGCGAAACCGAATATATTGTTTCAACAATCAAAGCATTGTTAGAAAATTCATCAGAAAGAGTTACCGCATATAAAACACGCAATATTTATGAATTGAATTCCGGTGCCCCGCTGAAAATTAATTTCGTAATAAATAATAAAGCGAAACCGAATATATTGTTTCAACAATCAAAGCATTGTTAGAAAATTCATCAGAAAGAGTTACCGCATATAAAACATGCAATATTTATGAATTGAATTCTGGTGGAGGGCTGCAAATTAATTTCTTAATAAATAATAAAGCGAAACCGAATATATTGTTTCAACAATCAAAGCATTGTTAGAAAATTCATCAGAAAGAGTTACCGCATATAAAACATGCAATATTTATGAATTGAATTCCGGTGCAGGGCTGAAAATTAATTTCTTAATAAATAATAAAGCGAAACCGAGTATATTGTTTCAACAATCAAAGCATTGTTAGAAAATTCATCAGAAAGAGTTACCGCATATAAAAAACGCAATATTTATGAATTGAATCCCGGTGCAGGGCTCAAAATTAATTTCTTAGTAAATAATAAATCGAAACAGAATAAAATGTTTAAACAATCAAAGCATTGTTAGAAAATTCATCAGAAAGAGTTACCGCATATAAAACACGCAATATTTATGAATTGAATTCCGGTGCAGAGCTGAAAATTAATTTCTTAATAAATAATAAAGCGAAACCGAATATATTGTTTCAACAATCAAAGCATTGTTAGAAAATTCATCAGAAAGAGTTACCGCATATAAAACACGCAATATTTATGAATTGAATTCCGGTGCACCGCTGAAAATTAATTTCTTAATAAATAATAAAGCGAAACCGAATATATTGTTTCAACAATCAAAGCATTGTTAGAAAAATCAACAGAAAGAGTTACCGCATATAAAACACGCAATATTTAAGAATTGAATTCCGGTGCAAGGCTGAAAATTAATTTCTTAATAAATAATAAAGCGAAACCGAATATATTGTTTCAACAATCAAAGCATTGTTAGAAAATTCATCAGAAAGAGTTACCGCATATAAAACACGCAATATTCATGAATTGAATTCCGGTGCACCGCTGAAAATTAATTTCGTAATAAATAATAAAGCGAAACCGAATATATTGTTTCAACAATCAAAGCATTGTTAGAAAATTCATCAGAAAGAGTTACCGCATATAAAACACGCAATATTTATGAATTGAATTCCGGTGCTCGGCTGAAAATTAATTTCTTAATAAATAATAAAGCGAAACCGAATATATTGTTTCAACAATCAAAGCATTGTTAGAAAATTCATCAGAAAGAGTTACTGCATATAAAACACGCAATATTTATGAATTGAATTCCGGTGCAAGGCTGAAAATTAATTTCTTAATAAATAATAAAGCGAAACCGAATATATTGTTTCACCAATCAAAGCATTGTTAGAAAATTCATCAGAAAGTGTTACCGCATATAAAACACGCAATATTTATGAATTGAATTCTGGTGCAAGGCTGAAAATTAATTTCTTAATAAATAATAAAGCGAAGCCGAATATATTGTTTCACCAATCAAAGCATTGTTAGAAAATTCATCAGAAAGTGTTACCGCATATAAAACACGCAATATTTATGAATTGAATTCTGGTGCAAGGCTGAAAATTAATTTCTTAATAAATAATAAAGCGAAACCGAATATATTGTTTCAACAATCAAAGCATTGTTAGAAAATTCATCAGAAAGAGTTACCGCATATAAAACACGCAATATTTATGAATTGAATTCCGGAGCTGGGCTGAAAATTAATTTCTTAATAAATAATAAAGCGAAACCGAATATATTGTTTCAACAATCAAAGAATTGTTAGAAAATTCATCAGAAAGAGTTACCGCATATAAAACATGCAATATTTATGAATTGAATTCTGGTGGAGGGCTGCAAATTAATTTCTTAATAAATAATAAAGCGAAACCGAATATATTGTTTCAACAATCAAAGCATTGTTAGAAAATTCATCAGAAAGAGTTACCGCATATAAAACACGCAATATTTATGAATTGAATTCCGGTGCAGGGCTGAAAATTAATTTCTTAATAAATAATAAAGCGAAACCGAGTATATTATTTCAACAATCAAAGCATTGTTAGAAAATTCATCAGAAAGAGTTACCGCATATAAAACACGCAATATTTATGAATTGAATCCCGGTGCAGGGCTCAAAATTAATTTCTTAGTAAATAATAAATCGAAACAGAATAAAATGTTTAAACAATCAAAGCATTGTTAGAAAATTCATCAGAAAGAATTACCGCATATAAAATACGCAATATTTATGAATTGAATTCCGGTGCAGAGCTGAAAATTAATTTCTTAATAAATAATAAAGCGAAACCGAATATATTGTTTCAACAATCAAAGCATTGTTAGAAAATTCATCAGAAAGAGTTACCGCATATAAAACACGCAATATTTATGAATTGAATTCCGGTGCATCGCTGAAAATTAATTTCTTAATAAATAATAAAGCGAAACCGAATATATTGTTTCAACAATCAAAGCATTGTTAGAAAAATCAACAGAAAGAGTTACCGCATATAAAACACGCAATATTTAAGAATTGAATTCCGGTGCAAGGCTGAAAATTAATTTCTTAATAAATAATAAAGCGAAACCGAATATATTGTTTCAACAATCAAAGCATTGTTAGAAAATTCATCAGAAAGAGTTACCGCATATAAAACACGCAATATTTATGAATTGAATTCCGGTGCCCCGCTGAAAATTAATTTCGTAATAAATAATAAAGCGAAACCGAATATATTGTTTCAACAATCAAAGCATTGTTAGAAAATTTATCAGAAAGAGTTACCGCATATAAAACATGCAATATTTATGAATTGAATTCTGGTGGAGGGCTGCAAATTAATTTCTTAATAAATAATAAAGCGAAACCGAATATATTGTTTCAACAATCAAAGCATTGTTAGAAAATTCATCAGAAAGAGTTACCGCATATAAAACACGCAATATTTATGAATTGAATTCCGGTGCAGGGCTGAAAATTAATTTCTTAATAAATAATAAAGCGAAACCGAGTATATTGTTTCAACAATCAAAGCATTGTTAGAAAATTCATCAGAAAGAGTTACCGCATATAAAACACGCAATATTTATGAATTGAATCCCGGTGCAGGGCTCAAAATTAATTTCTTAGTAAATAATAAATCGAAACAGAATAAAATGTTTAAACAATCAAAGCATTTTTAGAAAATTCATCAGAAAGAGTTACCGCATATAAAACACGCAATATTTATGAATTGAATTCCGGTGCAGAGCTGAAAATTAATTTCTTAATAAATAATAAAGCGAAACCGAATATATTGTTTCAACAATCAAAGCATTGTTAGAAAATTCATCAGAAAGAGTTACCGCATATAAAACACGCAATAATTATGAATTGAATTCGGCTGCACCGCTGAAAATTAGATTCTTAATAAATAATAAAGCGAAACCGAATATATTGTTTCAACAATCAAAGCATTGTTAGAAAATTCATCAGAAAGAGTTACCGCATATAAAACATGCAATATTTATGAATTGAATTCTGGTGGAGGGCTGCAAATTAATTTCTTAATAAATAATAAAGCGAAACCGAATATATTGTTTCAACAATCAAAGCATTGTTAGAAAATTCATCAGAAACAGTTACCGCATATAAAACACGCAATATTTATGAATTGAATTCCGGTGCAGGGCTGAAAATTAATTTCTTAATAAATAATAAAGCGAAACCGAGTATATTGTTTCAACAATCAAAGCATTGTTAGAAAATTCATCAGAAAGAGTTACCGCATATAAAACACGCAATATTTATGAATTGAATCCCGGTGCAGGGCTCAAAATTAAGTTCGTAGTAAATAATAAATCGAAACAGAATAAAATGTTTAAACAATCAAAGCATTGTTAGAAAATTCATCAGAAACAGTTACCGCATATAAAACACGCAATATTTATGAATTGAATTCCGGTGCACCGCTGAAAATTAATTTCTTAATAAATAATAAAGCGAAACCGAATATATTGTTTCAACAATCAAAGCATTGTTAGAAAAATCAACAGAAAGAGTTACCGCATATAAAACACGCAATATTTAAGAATTGAATTCCGGTGCAAGGCTGAAAATTAATTTCTTAATAAATAATAAAGCGAAACAGAATAAAATGTTTAAACAATCAAAGCATTGTTAGAAAATTCATCAGAAAGAGTTACCGCATATAAAACACGCAATATTTATGAATTGAATTCCGGTGCAGAGCTGAAAATTAATTTCGTAATAAATAATAAAGCGAAACCGAATATATTGTTTCAACAATCAAAGCATTGTTAGAAAATTCATCAGAAAGAGTTACCGCATATAAAACACGCAATATTTATGAATTGAATTCCGGTGCTCGGCTGAAAATTAATTTCTTAATAAATAATAAAGCGAAACCGAATATATTGTTTCAACAATCAAAGAATTGTTAGAAAATTCATCAGAAAGAGTTACTGCATATAAAACACGCAATATTTATGAATTGATTTCCGGTGCAAGGCTGAAAATTAATTTCTTAATAAATAATAAAGCGAAACCGAATATATTGTTTCAACAATCAAAGCATTGTTAGAAAATTCATCAGAAAGAGTTACCGCATATAAAACACGCAATATTTATGAATACAATTCCGGTGCACCGCTGAAAATTAATTTCTTAATAAATAATAAAGCGAAACCGAATATATTGTTTCAACAATCAAAGCATTGTTAGAAAATTCATCAGAAAGAGTTACCGCATATAAAACACGGAATATTTATGAATTGTTTTCCGGTGCACCGCTGAAAATTAATTTCTTAATAAATAATAAAGCGAAACCGAATATATTGTTTCACCAATCAAAGCATTGTTAGAAAATTCATCAGAAAGAGTTACCGCATATAAAACACGCAATATTTATGAATTGAATTCCGGTGCAGGGCTGAAAATTAATTTCTTAATAAATAATAAAGCGAAACCGAGTATATTGTTTCAACAATCAAAGCATTGTTAGAAAATTCATCAGAAAGAGTTACCGCATATAAAACACGCAATATTTATGAATTGAATCCCGGTGCAGGGCTCAAAATTAATTTCTTAGTAAATAATAAATCGAAACAGAATAAAATGTTTAAACAATCAAAGCATTGTTAGAAAATTCATCAGAAAGAGTTACCGCATATAAAACACGCAATATTTATGAATTGAATTCCGATGCAGAGCTGAAAATTAATTTCTTAATAAATAATAAAGCGAAACCGAATATATTGTTTCAACAATCAAAGCATTGTTAGAAAATTCATCAGAAAGAGTTACCGCATATAAAACACGCAATATTTATGAATTGAATTCCGGTGCACCGCTGAAAATTAATTTCTTAATAAATAATAAAGCGAAACCGAATATATTGTTTCAACAATCAAAGCATTGTTAGAAAATTCATCAGAAAGAGTTACCGCATATAAAACATGCAATATTTATGAATTGAATTCTGGTGGATGGCTGCAAATTAATTTCTTAATAAATAATAAAGCGAAACCGAATATATTGTTTCAACAATCAAAGCATTGTTAGAAAATTCATCAGAAAGAGTTACCGCATATAAAACACGCAATATTTATGAATTGAATTCCGGTGCAGGGCTGAAAATTAATTTCTTAATAAATAATAAAGCGAAACCGAGTATATTGTTTCAACAATCAAAGCATTGTTAGAAAATTCATCAGAAAGAGTTACCGCATATAAAACACGCAATATTTATGAATTGAATCCCGGTGCAGGGCTCAAAATTAATTTCTTAGTAAATAATAAATCGAAACAGAATAAAATGTTTAAACAATCAAAGCATTGTTAGAAAATTCATCAGAAAGAGTTACCGCATATAAAACACGCAATATTTATGAATTGAATTCCGGTGCAGAGCTGAAAATTAATTTCTTAATAAATAATAAAGCGAAACCGAAT
>CAWVRF010000378.1:0-22000 GCA_963932465.1 Maratus speciosus
GTTTGTAAAACATGTTTGTTGTATGTGAAAATATTTACTTCAAAAATGATAGTATAGTAGAAACCGACATCCCGGGTTCAGAAAACTGAGGAAAATATTAGAAAAAATACTCCGAAGCATTTCTGAAAAATATTAGCATCAAAATAAACTTTGGTTTTATAAATACTTCTTTAATTTTCGAAAATATATTAGATTCTGACGTTTCTAAAGATAAAGTATTTTTTTCGGAATCATGTATCACTCCGAAGAGGTTATGTTTTCTCTCATCTCTATATTATATGGCCACAATAAAAGAAACTTTTTTTTTTTTTTTTTTTTTTTTTACATTGGAATATAATAATTTTTATGAAGAAAATATGAGCAGGAAACATTTATTTCAAGTTAGTTTGGGTTAGTTAGAAGTTTAACTTCTTAATTTAGTTCATTAGCTACAGTATTGTTCGAAAACTTAATTATTCTTCATAGTAATTTAAATATTAGGTAGCTTTCTTTACAAAAAAGCTACCTATTGCAGCCGTTCGGAGGAAAGCGATTTCAAAAAATTTTGGTATATTTTCATCGATCATGACCCCCAGACCCCGAAACCACCCTCCGTTCAAAATTGATATATATATATATATATATATATATATATATATATATATATATCTGACCTATGTCACACTGTAACTCCCGTAATTATGAACCGATTTCGATGTAATTCGGTGTGTACATAGTACATACCAATGTCTCGACCGAGTTCGTTGGCCAGCTTCATCCGCCGTTTTGTTTCAAAATGGCGGCCATTTAAAATTTTTAAAAAAATTTAAAACTCGAAATGTGGTACCAAAATATTGAAAATGGAAAAATATTTTTTTCTTATGTATTTGACCTTTATACAAAGATTCCGGAGCAGTTTTTGTTTCGTCTATATCTTAAAAAATGGCTGAGTTATAGCATTTTGAATTTCTAGCGTGGCTGACATTTTGAAACGTCCTGAATTTTGTCACACGATAAAAGGCGTATTTATGAACCGATTTGGATGTAATTCGGTGTGTACATAGTACATACCAATCTCTCGACCGAGTTCGTTAGCCAGCTTCATCCGCCCTTTTGTTTCAAAATTACGGCCATTTAAAATTTTTTTAAAAATTTAAAATTTGAAATGTGGTACCAAAAAATTGAAAATGGAAAAATATTTTTTTCTTATGTATTTGACCTTTATACAAAGATTTCGGAGCAGTTTTTGTTTCGTCTATATCTTAAAAAATGGCTGAGTTATAGCATTTTGAATTTCTAGCGTGACTGACATATTGAAACGTCCTGAATTTTGTCACGCGATAAAAGGCGTATTTATGTACCGATTTGGATCTAACTTCGTTTATACATAGTACATACCAATGTCTCGACCGGGTTCGTTGGCCAGCTTCACCCGCCATCTTGTTTAAAAATGGCGGCCATTTAAATTTTTAAGAAAAAAATAAATTTGAAATGTCGTACCAAAAATTGAAAATTGAAAAATTATTTTCTTCTTATGTGTTTGACCTTGATAAAAAGATTCGGGAGCAGTTTTTGTTTCGTCTATATCTTAAGAAATGGCTGAGTTATAGCATTTTGAATTTCTAGCGTGGCTGAAATTTTGAAACGTCCTGATTTTTCTCACGTAATAACAGGCGTATTTATGAACCGACTTGGATGTACCTTGGTGTGTACATAGTACATACAAATATCTCAACCGAGTTCGTTGGCCAGCTTCATCCGCCATCTTGTTTCAAAATGGCGGCCATTTAAAAAAATTAAAAAATAAAAAAAATTAAATGAGATATCAAAAAATTGGAAAATGAAAAAGATTTTTTTGTATGTGTTTGACCTTAATACAAAGACTCCGGAACAGTTTTTCTTTCGTCTACATCTAAAAAAAAATGGCTGAGTAATAGAATTTTGAATTTCTCTTGTGGCTGACATTTTAAAACGACCTGATTTTTGTCACGCGATAACAGGCGTATTTATGAACCTATTTGGATGTAACTTGGTCTGTACATAGTACATACCAATGTCTCGACCGAGTTCGTTGGCCAGCTTCATTCGCTATCTTGTTTCAAAAGGGTTGCCATTTAAAAAAATTAAATTTAAAATTCAAAATGAGGTATTAAAAAATTGGAAAATGAAAAAGATTTTTTTATGTGTTTGGCCTTGATACAAATATCCCGGAGCAGTTTTTGTTTCTGAAAATTTGTTCTTTTGTTGATATCTTAAAAAATGGTTGATTTATAGCACTTTGAATTTCTAGCATGGCTAACATTTTGAAACGATCTTGTATTTGTCAGGCGATAACACACGTATTCGCCTATTTCGATGTAAGAAGGCATGTGGATAGTATACATCAACACCTCGACCAAGTTCGCTGGCCAGATTCATCAGCCATCTTGTTTCAAAATGGCGGCCATTAAATTAAAAAATATATATATATTTAAAGTGAGGTGCAAAAAAATTAGAAATTGAAAAAGGTTTCTTTCTTAAGTATTTGATCTTGATATAAGGATTCAGGAGCATTTTTTGTTTGTCTTTACCTTAAAAAATGGCTCAGATATAGCAGTTTCAATTTCTACTGTGGGTGACATTTTGAAAAATCTGATTTTTTGTATCCGACAGCACTCCTATATATTAACCGATTCCGATGTGAGTGAGCATGTGCACAGCAATTACTAAGGTCTCGACCAAGTTCACTGCTTAGCCTCATCCACCATGTTGTCTTAAAATGACAGGCACTTTAAGAAATTGCCGAATTTGACAGCCAAATATAAGTTACTTTAAAGAAAAGCAGCTTGGATAAAGCTGACTAATTTCGCGAAATTCTCATTCATTATATTGATAAAAATTAGTATTGAATCTCCTATATTCGGTTTCCACTAAATTGAGCTTCGTGTGTTTGCATGATATAAGTTGGCTTCTTTTAAATAAGGATTATGAAAGCTACCTCTTCCTCCCGGCACTGGCCGGAAGGACTTTTTTAAGTATATGGAATTAAGGTTATCTTATAAATGCGACATTAAAACCACGGCCTTCACAATATCCCTTACTTTCGGAATTGTTAAAGACTGCAGTCGCCGCCAGATGGCGCGAATACTTACTGTAAATTGTATTTTCTCTACTGTAAAAAATGCTTATTAAGAGGCTACTTCAGTCAAGTGAGAAGACCCGTTCGCTAATGCTAATCCTATGGAAGAAATTTATAACGATATCTCGGTTGCATTTCAATAGTTTTAAATGATTTTTTTTGCACTGGATAGCTGAGATCGATCTGTACAAAGGCCGTTTTTTACATTTTCTATTTTGTTAACAGATATTTTTAATGAGGACACTTTCATTTTCGGAACCGGTTTTGAAACTGAAAGCATCCTCATAAAAAAAATTTGTAATCAAATTCGAACAAGTAAAAAACGGCCTGCATACAGATCGATCTCAGCTATCCAATGCAAAAAAAATTATTTAAAAATATTGAAATGCAACCGAGATATCGTTATAAATTTCTTCCATAGGATTAACATTAGCGAACGGGTCTTTTCATTTGACTGAAGTAGCCTCTTAAGTGTTACTTTCATACGCAAAAATACTAAAACCGTCTCTGTGTATGCGTTATAAAAGGTATATATAATATACGTATATTTTTCCTCGGCGTTTTTAGGTGCGTTCGTAATTATATAAATACGTAGCACCTATAGTCGTCGTTCAGTCCGTCTGTCTGTCCGTCTGTCCGTCCGTCTGTCTGTCCGTCTGTCTGTCGGTCGGTCCGTCCGCATATAATAGAGCAAAAACTACCCAACCGAATGGTCTGAAATTTTAAATATATGATTGTTGTAAAATTTTGTCGAGCCATTTCAAATTTTATGAAAATCTGATGTATAGTTAAATTACAGAGACAGTCAAAAGTTTTTCTTTACATTACGGCCAAAGGGAAAACTTATTGCACGTGCATTTTAATGATGTTAAAGCTTTCCGAATGGTCTCAAATTTTAAACATATAATTATTGCGACATTTTGTCGAGCCATTTCAAATTTTATGAAAATCGGATGTATAGTTTAATTACAGGGACAGTCAAATGTTTTTCTTTACATTAAAGCCAATGGGAAAAATTATTGCAAGTGCATTTTAATGATGTTACAGCTTTCCGAATGGGCTGAAATTTTAAATATATAATTGCTGCAAAATTTTGTCGAGCCATTTCAAATTTCATGAAAATCGGATGTATAGCTTAATTACAGGGACAGTCAAAAGTTTTCCGTTACATTAAGGGGAACGGGAAAAAATTATTGCAAGTGCATTTTAATGATGTTACAGACTATGCACTTATGAATTGCAAATAAATACACATTCAGTACAATATGGGGTGCAAAAAATAATTATAAAACTAGTTATAGTACGAACGCACCTCATTTGCCACGTTTGACGAGCAATTTCCAACTTGTTTTATACTGCAAACAGAAAAACTGGAAGACTCGGAGATAAAATAAATAAATACAATGCCTTAAACATAAGCAACTAAAATTATATTAAATAACACGCTACTATAACACGGAAAACAAAGATTATAAGTAAATTTGTGCATTTGTTTTAAAAAAAAATTAATTTAAATTAAATTAAATTTCAAATTCAAATTTTTTGAAATATTATTTACTAGTTTCAAAATATTAAGAAAATTAACCAAAACATTTTCAAAAAACGAAATTATTATCAAATCAGGATAACTTTTTAAACCATACAATTATTTTTTGCACCAGACTTCTGATATAAAATATTGGTATAATCTTGATTACGAACAACATTGGATAATAGTACTAAACATTAGTGGTATTGAAAGTAAAGTGTACATGTACAGGGAAATATAAAATAATAATAATAATAATATATGTTTCTATCATTTTTAGAAAAAAAAAATTAAAAACAGAGGAAATCATGAAATCAAATGTTTAAATTTGGGCAGTTATATTATAAAAACTATAATAAAAAAATACTTATACAATATTAGGAGAAGAAGCAAGTTCCGGCTACGAACTCATAATGAAATATCTTTTCAGAACATTGATTATTTTTGCACGATTCTTAATTAATTAAAAAAATATAGATGTATGTACATTGCAAACATTATTCAATAAATTTGGCCATTATATGTGTTGATCTGAAATATTCAAGCATGTAGAAAAATGACAAAATTACATATAAAATTAAATATTCTAATTCTGGACACTGATGGTATAAAACTATGATACAATTAAAAAGATATTTGCATGTTTCATAACATCAACAAAATATTCAAGCATTTTTGCCAATAACCGGTAATCAACTCATATAGATTTTGTTTTTTTCAAAACATGGATATTTACATGATTCTTAATTATTAAGAAAATGTATATGTCTGTACTTTGCAAACAATTTTAAATTAATTTGGCCATTATATGTGTTGATCTGAAATATTCAAGCGTATATAAAAATTATAAAATTGCATATAAAATTTAATATTCCAATTTTGGACAGCCATTATATAAAAACTATACGATTAAAATAAAAAAAAATATTTACTTGTTTCATAATATAAAAAAAATAAGAAAATCTTTTTGCGAATATCCGGCAATCAACTCATATCGATTTCTTTTTTTCAAAACATGGATATTTACATAATTTTTAATTATTCAGAAAAAAAATATATATATCAGTGCATTGCGAACGATTTTTAATAAATTTAAACTTTAAATGGGCTAATCTTAACTAAACAAGCAAATACAAAATCACATGATAAAATTAAATATTGTAATTCTGGACAGTCATCATATAAAAGTGTACGATAAAAATAAAAACATATTTACATGTTATACAATATGAAAAAAAAATGAGCAGGTCATTTCGCAAATATCCGGTAATCAAATCATATCGATTTTTTTTCTTTACATAAAAAAAAAAAAAAAAAAAAAAATGGATATTTACACAATTCTTAATTTAGAGAAATATAGTATGTGTACATTGTGAACAATTTTCAGTAAATTTAAATAATGTAGGTGCCGGTCGTGAAATACGGGGAAACAAAATAATAATACATAAATAATATATATTTTTCATGTTTCGTTATTTTAAACAATCAACAAGTCTTTTTTTTTTTTTTTTTTTTTTTTTTTTGCTTTCAACAGTTTGTACTTCACATTTGAAGGAAATTCATGAAAAGAAATTTCTTGAATTTTTTTAGTGAATCGTAAGTGCAGTATGGAACACAGAAAGGAGCCTGTTTTTACTATAAAAATCGAAAATCGCAATTTTAGCTAAATTATACCTAGGGAAACACAAGCGTGCCAGGCACATTCTTCATGAGACACAGTAGGTAAAATTGCAATTCTCCGAAGAGAAACTCTGATTCCCCGAAAACAATGGGATTTCGACTTTTTGTTACGGCCATATAAGGGGAATCGAGTTTGGCCGTGTTAAAACCCATTTCAATTTATCTTCAATATTGTGTATATTTATTTATTTATTTATTTATTTATTTATTTTTATTTTTTTTTTGTAAAAAGTTGATAGCCAAGAATATAAATATTATGAGTTCAGTGTGAAAATCATACTTTAACTTTAGTACTACATGTAATTTTGATAAATTTCAGTAATTTACAAACAGACTGGTAAAATACTGATAAATGTTAGGGACTTTTGAATAAATTTGTAATAGCTCACGACATAATGTACTTGTAATTAATTAAGTACTATTTTTATAATATTAAATAATATAAAATTTTAGGTATATCTCTCCATCTTTGGTAAATGTCATGAATTATATTGCAGAGCCCTGCAAAAAAAAAAAAAAACAAATAATGTTACCAGTGATGATGCCTACATTATAAAAATAATAATTATTTTTTAAATATGCGATTTAGAAGGAAAGATGGACTCATATTTTAAATAAAAATTAATTTATTTTTTAATGCAAGAAGTTCGAATTAATGGATTTTTTTAAACATGTATCTGACATTAAAAAAAAAGTTAAAAAAATTTTTAAACACAGAATACTATTTAAATTACTTAAATTTTTTTTTCACAATAAAAGACATATAAAACCAAGTACTTTCAAGTTCTCATCATCATTCTTAAAACGATAAAAGTCAGAGGTTGTATTCGAGGATGGAGTAGCCCAGTTGACGTTAAACGTCAACTGGGCTACTCCATCCTCGAATATGATTTAATCCAGTTGAAAAAAATATATATATATTCGTTCCCTTCATTATGAGCCAGAGGTTGATTCCTTTATACCAGATGGGCTGATCCAAACATCAAAGTGAAAAAAAAAAGGGTGGCGCGGATACGCTATGCTGTCTGACTGTTCCAAAGCTCAACCGAAGTGCGATTGATAGACAAGAATCTAATCATACTCAGCAGCGTCAGTGTGAAAATTATATTTCAATGTTAGTGCTACGTGTAATTTTGCTATTTTTTTTATAATTTAAAAAAAATTACAAACCGGAAAACAGATATGAAATTTCTGATATGTATTACGGAACTATTGAATAAACCAAAATTTTATTTGAACTCTGGAATAGTCAGACGTATAGCTACCTCCATTTAATCTCTTTGAAATTTGGATCGGCCCAACTGGTATAAAGGACTTAATCTCTGGCTTTTGAACGAGTGAACAGGAGAAAAGTTCAATGGGAACCCAGTAGCAGTGTTACTGCACTCTTTGTTCATAAGTAGGCGTAAAACACATCATAGAGGAGCCATGAAATTTAAGTCTAGCCGTAGCACATTATGTACTGCAATATAAGAAAGATAAATAAAAAAGAAATAAAAAGAAAAGCTGAAAATTTATGATAGGGTAATCCGAGGATTAAAGTAAAAACAAAATTAAGTTTAAAAGTAGATTGAGAGATAAAAAAAATGAAAAAAAAAGTAAAAGTGAGTTTAAAGATAAAAAAATGTTTACACTATTCATATAATCCGACGAAGCAAAGCTAGAAAAAATTAACAATTTCCTTCAACAAAAAAAGACTGTGTTCATTGCCATACATTTAATATAATAATAGAAAAGTTAAAATTAGTTTAAGAGCTTTACCAAGGTAAAGCAATAATAAGAATATAAATATATATATATATATATTTTTAATTTTACGAAGAAAGAAAAGTCAGAAAAGGTATTAGCTGAAAAGCGCCTACTCTTCTAAAACAGCAGTATAACAGTAGTATAAGGACTGAGAGCATCATAGTCTCGTAATTGTACATGATATCATTAGGCACTTTATAAAGTTGGTTATAATTTTTTAGAAAGAAATTTGATTCGGTTAACAAGAGAAGAAGTTTTTAAATCATTCCTAATAGTAGTATTATGAAGAAATCTGAAGCCATAACAGATACGTCTAAGTTGCTTATTATGTAATTGATAAAGTCTATCAATATCAGTTTTACAGAGGAAGCCCCACACCAGGCAGCAGTAGGAAAAATGGAAAGTATGAAAGCATGTCTAAAAGTAGTTTATTGTGGTATGACATGTTAGGGCCCGAAAAGAGTTAAGCAACCCCCGTGTCTTTACCACGGATACTAAGAAGTTGTTTTTTGAAGGTAAGGCGTTTGCCAATGATAACCCTCTGGTACTTAGCTTCATCGGACCAAGGGATAGTTATATTGTTAATAGTAAGTCTGTTGGGAACGTTAAAAGAACGAGAAAAATAAACAGCAGTGGTTTTACTTTCATTAAGTTTGACGCGCCATTGATTGCACCAGTTGATGAATAAATTAAGGTGATTTTGGATGTTTTACAAAGAAAATATAGATGGTGTGCAGTAGCATAAATAGTGCTGTCGTCCACATAAAGGGCGAGTAAAGTAAGGAGATTAGGAGGTACGTCAAAAGATAGAGGTTGGATAGAGTTGGACCCAGGATTAAGCCCTGAATTATCCCACATACAACAAAGTGTAAATCAGATAACATGTTGTTTATGCGAACAGAAAAAGATTGATCTCCAAGGTATGAGTATATAAGATGTATAAGTCCGGACGGAAATTTAAGCTGAATTAGTTTGTAGATGTGGCTTTCATGCTGACATTATTAAAGGCCTTGACGATGTCTAAAAAGATCTTTTTAACATCGATTATGAGCATGAATATTCTTAAAATTACTTGTTTTTAAATGTATTTAGTATATTAGAATAGTGTTTTGTGTTTACAAAAAAATTTTAAATTGTTATTTTAAGGTGAATTTAGTTATTTCTAGAAATTGATACGATTTATATCATTTTTTAACATTTAACGTAAATATTTTAAAATCTTTAAAAAAAATTAAAAATTAAAAAAACGCTGATGAATCAAATGCATCACTTCTCTATTTCAGTTTTGTCTCTTCATCGTTATGAGCTACCTTTTTTATCCATTGTATTTCCTATTAAGATGCGTAGATTAAATATAGTGTTTCAACATATGGAATACAATAACATAATACATTATTCATTTCGATATCCCTGCTGAGTAAACAATTTAGGAATAGCAGATGAATCTCGAGAATACATGTTTACTCATATAACATTCATACGAAATACTCAGTAATAATAATTTTATCTAAATAAATGATATTCTAGAGATGCGTGTATCACATATAAAGACTGAAATTTAATATATTTTTTAACAACTTTATTTGAAAATTTCAAAGCATTTGGGATAAGAATGAAACACATAAAAATTGCAAACAATGAATCTATTTAATTGCATTATATGGAAAAAAAAATGAAATGGAGAATTCAACGATGACAAAAAATATAATAGGCATACGTTAATTACATTTCCATAACAAAAATGCTGAATTTAATAAAAACTTGTTAGGTTTTGCAGAGAAACAAAAAACAATCCTAAAAAATGAAAGTTTTTTAAATATTTTTATTTACGAGATGTTTTATTTTAAAAGAATTTAAAACGAAGTTTATATAAGTACTTTGAAAATCGATGAAAGAGATTGTATATTGAAATGCACACATTTCTGTGAATATTAATTTTTTTAATATAACATCATGTAAAAAAGGAAAGCAAATGAAAAAAAGTCCTTCCGGCCAGTGCCGGGAGGAAGAGGTAGCTTTCATATTCCTTATTTTAAAAAAGCCAACTTATATTATTCAAACACACGAAGCTCAATTAAGTGGAAACCGAATGTAGGAGATTCAATACTAATTTTTATCAATACTAAATCATTATGAATGAGAATTTCGGGAAATTAGTCAGCTTTATCCAAGCTGCTTTTAATTAATGTAACTTATATTTGGCTGCCAAATTCGGCGATTTCTTAAAGTGCCTGCCATTTTAAGACAACATGGTGGATGAGGCTAACCAGTGAGCTTGGTCGAGACCTTAGTAATTGCTGTGCACATGCTCACTCACATCGGAATCGGTTGATATATACGAGTGCTTTCGCAGGCAAAAAATCAGATTTTTCAAAATGTCACCCACGTTAGGAATTGAAACTACTATATCTGAGCCATTTTTTAAGATAAAGGCAAACAAAAAATGCTCCTGAATCCTTATATCAAGGTCAAATACTTAAGAAAGAAACCTTTTTCAATTTCTAATTTTTTCGCACCTCACTTTAAATATATATTTTTTTAATTTAATGGCCGCCATTTTGAAACAAGATGGCTGATGAAGCTGGCCAGCGAACTTGGTCGAGATATTGATGTATACTATCCACATGCCTTCTTCCATCGAAATAGGCGAATACGTGTGGTATCGCGTGACAAATACAAGATCGTTTCACAGTGTTTAGCCATGATAGAAATTCAAAGTGCTATAATTCAACCACTTTTTAAGATATAAACAAAAGAACAAATTTTCAGAAACAGAAACTGCTCCGAATCTTTGTATCAAGGCCAAACACATAAAAAAAATCTTTTTCATTTTCCAAATTTTTAATACCTCATTTTAATTTTAAATTTAATTTTTTTTTTTAAATGGCAACCCTTTTGAAACAAGATGGCGAATGAAGCTGGCCAACGAACTCGGTCGAGACATTGGTATGCACTATGTACAGACCAAGTAATATCCAAATCGGTTCATAAATACGCCTGTTATCGAAAGACAAAAATCAGGTCGTTTTAAAATGTCAGCCACAATAGAAATTCAAAATGTTATAACTCAGCTATTTTTTTAGATATAGACAAAACAAAACCTGTTCCGGAATCTTTGTATTAAGGTCAAACACATACGAAAAAATCTTTTTCATTTTCCAATTTTTTGGCATCTCATTTTAAATTTAAATTTTTTAAAATTTTTTTAAATGGCCGCCATTTTGAAACAAGATGGCGGATGAAGCTGGCCAACGAACTCGGTTGAGTTATTTGTATGTACTATGTACACACCAAGGTACATCCAAATCGGTTCATAAATAGGTCTGTTATCACGTGGCAAAAATCAGGGCGTTTCAAAATGTCAGCCACGCTAGAAATTCAAAATGCTATAACTCAGCCATTTTTTAAGATATAAACGAAACAAAAACTGCTCCCAAATATTTTTATCAAGGTCAAACACATAAGAAAAAAATATTTTTTCAATTTTCAATTTTTTGGTACCACATTTCCAATTTAAATTTTTCTTAAAATTTTAAATGGCCGCCATTTTTAAACAAAATGGCGGATGAAGCTGGCCAACGAACTCGGTCGAGACATTGGTCTTTACTATGTATAAACGAAGTTACATCCAAATCGGTTCATAAATACGCCTTTTATCGCGTGACAAAATTCAGGACGTTTCAAAATGTCAGCTTCGCTAGAAATTCAAAATGCTATAACTCAGCCATTTTTTAAGATATAAACGAAACAAAAACTGCTCCCAAATATTTTTATCAAGGTCAAACACATAAGAAAAAAATATTTTTTCAATTTTCAATTTTTTGGTACCACATTTCCAATTTAAAATTTTCTTAAAATTTTAAATGGCCGCCATTTTTAAACAAAATGGCGGATGAAGCTGGCCAACGAACTCGGTCGAGACATTGGTCTTTACTATGTATAAACGAAGTTACATCCAAATCGGTTCATAAATACGCCTTTTATCGCGTGACAAAATTCAGGACGTTTCAAAATGTCAGCTTCGCTAGAAATTCAAAATGCTATAACTCAGCCATTTTTTAAGATATAGACGAAACAAAAACTGCTACGGAGTCTTTGTATAAAGGTCAAATACATAAGAAAAAAATATTTTTCCATTTTCAATTTTTTGGTACCACATTTCAAATTTTAAATTTTTTTAAAAATTTTAAATGGCCGCCATTTTGAAACAAAATGGCGGATGAAGCTGGCCAACGAACTCGGTCGAGACATTGGTATGTACTATGTACACACCGAATTACATCCAAATCGGTTCATAAATACGAGAGTTACAGTATGACATAGGTCAGATATATATATATATATATATATATATATATATTGATATATATATATATATATATATATATATATATATATATATCAATTTTGAACGGAGGGTGGTTTCGGGGTCAGGGGGTCATGATCGATGAAAATATACCAAAATTTTTTGAAATCGCTTTCCTCCGAACGGCTGCAATAGGTAGCTTTTTGTAAAGAAAGCTACCTAATACTAGATTTTTTTTATACTGTTTGGTAGGAAAAAAAGATAAACAAAATGTGCCATTTTTTTATATTAGTGGAACTTTCTTTATTGTACAGGGGTAGTTAGTAGATAATTTTTAAAATTACATTAATTAAAAGTACATTTATTGTTGCAGAAAAGAGTAAAAACTCTAAGTGTTCAGAGATTCTATGAAATATTAATTAAACAAAGAATGATTGAGGTTTTTGACTGTGTGGTTGCACTTTGTGTATTGAGCAATTTGTTTTTGTAATGCTTCGATTACTCTGTTAATTCACTAAACTTTGGCTCCATGCAAGTCAATGTAGAGAGACCATGGATAAAATACTTTTACAACTTCTCTTAGGTTTCAAAGTTAGGTCATGCCTCTCAATAGAAAATATTGTAATTAATTTGGACAATCTCAATAAGAGTTTACACTGTAAAAAAAATCCGACCAGATTTCCTGAAGGAATCGGAAAAATAGTTGCCTTATCGTACCAGAAACTTTTTCCGACCCTAGCTCGGAATAAAATCTGTAAAATACCGTTTTACTGACTATTTTCTTTTTTTTTACGGATTTTATTCCGATCTGGGTCGGAAAATTTTCCGGCACGATAAGGGCAACTATTTTTCCGATTCCTACAGGCAAATCCGTCAGATTTTTTTTACAGTGTACAGGATGACCTGTGAAATATTATGTGTTTTATCCTGATGGATCTAACTTTCAGTTGAACTTTGTCTTGTTTCTTTTTACCACAGATGTATTTTTCTGTTAATTACTTCGAAGTTTATCTTATAATAAAATATTCCACTACAAAATATAATTTTCTTTTTAATTATCATTAAAATCTTTCAAAACATATCGATTATTACAGGCTGTTTTGCGAATCATATGTTCATTATAAAACACATGTAAAGGCACTGTTGACGTTTTCTTTCTTACTTCAACTTTAAAACGTGTTTGTACATGTTTATATGATTATTAATAACATGATAGAAAAAAATAATTAGTTTACAACGAAATAAGTATATACAGAAATACCACATTCAGAAGAGACTACTCAGCAGAATTAGTAATAAAAGTTTTCTAATAGGATGACCCAGCCAGTAGTTGAATAGTAGCTGAGTAGTAGTCAAATAAAGTCAGTGCTACGGGGGTTTTATTATATTTCATTACTTTTAAGATTTAGAATTAAACCTACATGAATGCCCATTAGGGCTACAACCCTTAGTGAATGTCCAACAGTGGGAAAATTGAAATCTGCTGGAATTAAATAGCAAAAAAAAAATAAATTAATAAATAAAATAAATATATACATATATATAAATAAACAGTTTCTTTAATTGCCATTTTCCCAGTAGTTGATCAATCGAAGAAATCAGTGGAAAATTTAAAATTAATCTTTAAAATATAATGCTTGGGCTGTGATTAACAGTAATTCATATAAAACTTTTATTTGAAATAAGCAAGATGGAAATGGATTATTTTAACTTACCATAATTGTCTCCAACTCAACAAAATCTAATTTTTTATATTTTTTAATAAAAAAAAATTCATAAAATTTCTTCTCTTACAGCAAACAATTGACAACAATGTGACAATAGCTGTTCCAACATTATATATATATATATATATATTATGTCTAGTGCCACATGTAAAACCCATTTCCGTCTGAAATGGTGTAATATTTCAAAAGTTTTATCATATACAGGAAGGGTATTTACTACTGGGGGGGGGGGAGGGGGTCACCCTGAAAATTAGGAATACGTATTTGGAATACATTTTCCCTAATTAGTGTAGGAAATACATATTTCATATCTAGAAAATGTTTATGCCAAAATTATATATGACAGTCATCTTAAAATTAATTTTGCATATTGTTATAATTATTGATAAAATCTCTGATAAAATTATTTTATTTACAGCGAAATAAGGAAGTGTAGAGATACCAAAATCCATTTAGCTTTAACTTTTATTTATCAATTATCACATTGAACTGATTACTTCTTGTGAATTATTAAATCTATTTCTTTTAAAATTATGTACCTTCAAGTATATAAATGCCTCGTTTCATAAAACGAAAAGACTGACAAAATATAATTTGTATCTATATATATAATATCTAAATATAAAATCTATATATATAAAATCTATATATATAAAATCTATATACATAATATCTATATATATATATCTAAATATAAACAATATTATTTTTTTATATTATATTAAATAATATTAAAGATTTCGACTAACTATTCAGTTTATACCTAACGAATTTAAACATATCTTATAAACATTTTCTATAGCTACAATAAGGTATAGTTAGAATTAATTATTTCCATATATTCTCAGAACATGTAAAATTCACTAGAATGTGTTTTGAAAAGCTACACTAATAATGAGTGTCAGGTCATGAATCCGTATGCGTGCCCAATCAATTATCAAAATAGAACTCAATCAGAATTTTCTAAAATATGTATGATTCTAATGAAATGAATCAAACGAGGGAGAAAATTATGTTTACTACACATAAATTAAGCACTGTAATATTTTAAATAATTGTGTTTTTTTCCACATATTTTTTTAATGATAGAAATTCAAAATCCCAAATTACACGCATTAAAGTAAAAACATATTATACTAATTTTGATGCCTTCAAATCATGGCTATATTTTTTACAATAGAATATTATTCCGAGTTTTTAAATCCCCTATTTGTCCTAAGAACTATGTCTTCATGTTTATCCTCTATAAAATTTATGTGTTCATTTTCCATATAACAGCCACTTTAAAATAAATTGCAAAGATAGGTAACCTGACTTGATGATATTATTTTCTTTCACAGAATAATAGAAAATAGCGTAATATTTTTCTGAGGAAATATTTCTTAATTAAATTTTAATTTTATTGAATTTTAGTTATTTATTTCTAATAATATGTTACGAAGTAAAGGAATAGCAAATTTTGCCTCTTTGGAATTATTAATTTTTTAAATTATTTTTCATTATTTTTTTTAAAGGAAATAAGTGCATCATTTGATCAACTAAATCACCGAAAACATAAAACGTTGCATCTAAAAATCTTAATTTCAAACATGATTATGAATTATAAAAAGGTTTATTAAACATTTAAATAGATGTCGTTCTATTTGTACATGAAGAATTTAAATAACAAAATGTAAACCCTTGTTCGTTAGCCAAAATCAAGTATAGTTAGAAAAAATTACTTCACTGTTTTTACCGAACATGTAAATTACACACAAATAAATTCTGAGAAGACACATGAATAATAAATTGAATGTGTAACCATATGTTACAATTATCAAAATAGAATTCAATTAAGAATTCGCTAAAATATAAATGATTATAATGAATTGTTTGTATCAAGAGGCTAAATTACCTCAAAACAATTATAAAATTATCTCTACTACGTAGAAGTGAAGTAAAATTTTAAATAGATTCCATGTATTTCGAAATAGCAATTAGTGCATAATTCTAAGGGTAATTTAAAAAATAAAGCAATTAGTAATTTTAGAAATAAAGCAATTTATTAATTTTTGAAGTAAAGCAATTTATTAATTTTTGAAGTAAAGCAATTTATTAATTTTAGAAATAAAGCACTTTAGTGTAAAAAAAATAACTCGCCAGAAAAAAAGGAGAAATTTCATGAACTCCCCAATATCGAAAAACGAAAAAAAAGGAGGTCGTATTAAGGTCCGTATTTCATTGTTTCTGACGAAATTCAGCTTTGCTTTGCTGCATATACACAATGCACCATTGATATTTCAGAAAGCCTTGAAACGCGTCACAAAGAGCATGAAAAACAAAGAAAAGATCATACTTTAGCTCTTGGATATCCACGAGCTAATGAGTGATCTTATTTTTTTGTTTTGCCTGCTTTGTGTGACGTTTCTTGACGCTTGTCAGGGCTTTCTCAAATATCTAGGGGGTGTTGATATGTCTGGACGAGAATCTAACAAGTTTTGCTCTTAGAAGAGAGGTACATTGAAATCAGCTATAAGAAAATTCGATACTGCACTTATATGGGGAAATACATTACGAAACATAATTACTTCATTGAGCAAAAAGTTCTGGGAAATTTGTGAAAGTTGCGTTGTTATGCACAAATTATCAACAAAAGCAACAACGCTTCTTTAAAGTAGCGACCATCATAGTCCACGACTTTTTGCCACCGTCCTTCCAGATTCCGGATTTACTGGCTAAGTTTATCGCCGTTATCAGCACCTTCATCCTCATTAATCTCATCGACGGCTTTCAGAATCGTTAGGCTTTTTCTCTAATAATGCCGGGTCATCACACGCAAATCATACTGTTCAATAGGCATTTTTGAACCAACGTTCCTGAGCTCCTACAAATATACCACTAGTACTCCTATATACGATACAAATTCTGGTAAATATTAGATTAAAATTTTCCCAGAACTTTTTGGTCAACCTAATAATATAAGCGAGAAAAAAAAGATACTCAACTATTGCACTGTTAATGTATATAAATATACATATTAGCTACCTAAATATGTTAAAGGTTTCAAATACAGTTAGCTATTCTTTAAATAGTTCTAAATAAATTCTCAATTTTAAATGTTAAAGTCAATGAAAGTTCCCTCAATTCATATTCTTAGCATGGGTAGATACGATGTTTGGCGCCCTATTACATTAATTTCAGTTATGCGATTTTTTCGAGCATCTTTTAGGAGTGTGGGGGTCCTCATATTTGGCGCTGTTGTAAGTTATTTTAAACTACACTCCGAATTTTCCTAACCTTTTTAAAAGGAGGATACATATACTACATTTTACTAGTTTAATTAACTTGTGGCATGTATTTATCTGTTGTTAGACATGCTTATAGAGTTTGGTTACAAAGTTATGTGTCCATGACCGTAAGTCTCATCAAATAACCCCGTCTCACTGCTTGATTTTTTTTTTTCAAAAGCCTAAAAAGGCCATGCAGAATGATAATAAATATGTACTATTATAATCAAAATTCCCAAACAGCAAATAATCCTTGGCCGAACTTCCGCCGAAAGTCCTAACTCGACTATATTTCATCCTGGCGATCTCCTTTTCCGGGGTCGGCAGTCATGACTTCTTGTCCGCAAGGCTGATCAACTGTCGAGCACCCCCTCCCGACTACAATTGAATCGGTTATGAAGCCTTTGCGTATTAGTTTTCGACAATTTGGTCACTTGGTAATCTTTTACCGAGTACTTTGCAATATCACATGATCTTTTGCCGATTAGCTAATCATATCGAATAGAAGAATTTGTACGATGCTGAAATAGCATTTAAAACGTAAAAAAATTCGTTTAAATTCAAAAAATAAATATTGTTAATTGGGAATATTTTCCACTATAAGATGCAAAAATATTTCCATATCAAGGATGTAACTAATTGAAATGTAAGAAATCTTGTTTTGTTTAAAGTCAAAATATTGCTATTAAAAAATTTTACAATTAAAATTACAATTAATTTCTCACTGTAAGATACAAATAAAATTACATTTAATTTAAAAATTATATTCTTGCTTATAAGAAACTCACACTGTTGATATACAAATATTATTGCATCTTACAAAGAATAATTAATTGTAATTTTCATCTCGAGATCAGCAATATTTAGAATTTAAATTAAACAAAATGTCTTACCTTTTAATTAATTGCGCCCTCGATATGAAAACATTTTTGTATTTTATAGTGGAAAATATTTCCGTCTAACAATATTTACTGTTTGAATTAAAACAAACTTTGATACATTTTAATTAGATAATTTTTTGCATGGTACAATGTAAAATATTCTTATTTAACACTGCGTCCTGGCTGTGAAATTTCTATCATTTAAAGCGTCTCATTAAACTTTTGTTATTTATGGAAAAAAATTCTTTTTTTCTTTTTTTCAATATCTAAATAATTATTTTAATAAAAAAAAAACAGTCTTTTTTTTTTTTTTTTTTTTTTAACTTTTAAAAGCTATAAAATGAAATTTATTATTATCTGAAGAAAAAAAAAATAGGATCAAATTCTTTATAATTTATGCAATAACATTATCAGAATTTTTTCTAAATAAATTAATTTTTTAATCAGAAATTTATAATTCATAACTAAGAAAATACATTTAGAGCAAATATTTTGTTGTTGTTGTAAAAGTCTAAATTTCAGATATTATCCTGATATAATATAAATTTAAGATCTTAAAATTTTCAATAATGAATTTAAATTAAAAAATTATTCAGTCATTTTTTTAACTTTTAAAAAAATATAAAATTAAATTTATCACTATTTGGGGGAAAAAAGATAATAAACTTATTTATAATTTATGCACTATATTACCTGAATTATTTTTAAATAAATTAATTTTTAAATCAGAAATTTCTAATTGTTTGTTGTTGTAATAGTCTAAATTTCAGATATTATCCTGATATAATCTAAATGTCAGATATTATAAATTTCAATTTATTCATCTAATAATTATTTTAATTAAAAAAAATGTTCAGTCATCGATTTTTAACTTTTAAAATGTATAAAATTAAATTTATCACTATCTGGGGGAAAAAGATAATAAACTTATTTATAATTTATGCAATACATTACCTGAATTATTTTTAAATAAATTAATTTTTAATTCAGAAATTTCTAATTGTTTGTTGTTGTAATAGTCTAAATTTCAGATATTATCCTGATATAATCTAAATGTCAGATATTATAAATTTCAATTTATTCATCTAATAATTATTTTAATTAAATAAATGTTCAGTCATCGATTTTTAACTTTTAAAATGTATAAAATTAAATTTATCACTATCTGGGGAGAAAAAGATGATCAACTTCTTTATACTTTATACAATAACATTATCGGAATTATTTCCAAATAAATTAATTTTTAAATCAGTAATTTCTAATTCATAATTAAGAAAATACATTTAGAAGAAATAGTTAGTTGTTGTAATAATCTAAATTTCTGATATAATCTAAATTTCAGATCTTATAATTTTCAATTTATTTTTCTAATAATAATTTTAATTAAAAAAAATGTTCACATATTTTTTTATCTTTTAAAAGGTATAAAATTAAATTTATTACTTTAGAGAGAAAATAAAATAAAAGATGATCAACTTCATTATAATTTATACAATAACAAGCTAGAAGAAGCGAGGGGTAGTTCGGAAGCTTCATCGCCCCGAGCCCGGCCCTTCCCGCTTTTCGGTGTCTTTAATTTGTGTAATTTCCCTTTTAAATTTGTCCGGTTTCAATTTCTGATTTTTTTTTCTTTTTTCAATCTCGCTTTTGCTAGAGAGTCTCTTACGCGGGACGTGGCTGGGGACCTAGGAATCTTGCTTCCGCAAAAGAGTCGGAATAAGTTGAAGAATAAAGGGCTGCGGACGAAGATGGGCCGCTTGCCGCGGCGGTTGACCCACCCACCCGTCCCCAGCTACCACCGAGACTAATAATAAGCGGCGAGCGGCCCATCTTCGTCCGCAGCCCTTTATTCTTCTACTCTACTCCGACTCTTTTGCGGAAGCATGATTCTTAGGTCCCCAGCCACGTCCCGAGTAAGAGACTCTCTAGCAAAAGCCAGATTGAAAAAAAAAAACAAAAAATGAAACCGGACAAATTTAAAAGGGAATTTACACAAATTAAAGACACCGAAAACCGGAAAGGGAGGGCTTGGGGCGATGAAGCTAACGAAATACCCCTTGCTTCTTCTAGCTTATTATTAGTCTCGGTCGGCGGTTGGGTCAACCGCCGCGGCGAGCGGCCCATCTTGGTCTGCAGCCCTTTATTCTTCTGCTCTTGTCCGACTCTTTTGCGGAAGCAAGATTCTCAGGTCCCCAGCCACGTCCCAAATAAAAGACTCTCTAGCGAAAGCCAGATTGAAAAAAAAAAAATCAAAAATTGAAACCGGACAAATTTAAAAGGGAAATTACACAAATTAAAGACACCGAAAAGCGGGAAGCGTTGGGCTTGGGGCGATGAAGCTACCCGACGACCCCTTGCTTCTTATAGCTTATTATAAGCTACCTGAAATATTTCTAAATAAATTAATTTTTAAATAAAAAATTTTTAATTCATAACTAAGAAAATACAGTTAGAGCAAATAGTTTGTTGTTGTAATAGTCTAAATTTCAGATATTATCCTAAATTAATCTAAATTTCATATCTTATAATTTTCAATTTATTTATCTAAATCAACAAAACAGCAAATATCTCTAAACATTTTATTAAGTATAATTTTAAGTATGAATGTCTATACGTAAATATTGAAAAATAGAAAGAAAGAACAAACAAATGCTTTTAAATTGACAGTTTACTTTTACAGTAATTGCCCTGCTATCTGTAAGTTTTTAAGAGATTGAGGTTTGCTGATTTGCAAATAATAATGCATTCTCACCAAAGAACATTTCTTGGAAAGTATTTTTTCCCCTATTCCTTCGACTGTCCATTTACAAATGATGTCCTTGAAACGTGAAAAAGTATTTTGAGCGGGAGGCAGATAAGATATTGCAGCACATTGGACAGATTTATTCACGTGACACACACCCCCTATCATCACTGCAGGGGGTATCTATACAGCGGAAACAAACAATAACAACTCAGTAAAAAGATTCATTTCTCATTACTTTCCGATTGCCGGCCGATTACATGCATAAGAATACTTTTCCGATTAATTGACTTGTAATAATAATACAATTTCCTGCCGACGTTTTTCCACGATATTATCTAGATTAATCGCTAGATTTTGTTCAGACGATATTATGTCAAGCTCTCCATTCAACTACTGATCATTTCCCGACAATTCTGGTATTAGGCCGAAATTAAGCCGATATCTCTTGCTATTGGGGTTTTTTGCCATGTTAAACATTATTATATCTCAATAAAAAACAAAAATGTAAAACAAAATTTTCATTTCATTTTGGAAGTTTCTCATAGAAGGAGAAATAGTACAAATTATAGCGTACAAACAATAAATTTTGATTAAATCATGAAAGAAAAAACGTCGATTTCAGAGACTCTTTTAATGGGAACTACTGAAGCTATTTCACTACACATATATTAGTATAAAATTTAGGTTTATTCGTGTTGTTACGTTCTGTGGAAAATCAATTTCATTTGAGCATCATTTATTTTAATAAAATAGATTTTGTTTGAGAAATTACGTGTGATAAATTTGTATAACTACTATAAATTTATATTT
Organism: Maratus speciosus; assembly: GCA_963932465.1. Classification (NCBI taxonomy): domain Eukaryota; kingdom Metazoa; phylum Arthropoda; class Arachnida; order Araneae; family Salticidae; genus Maratus; species Maratus speciosus. The sequence goes on from CAWVRF010000378.1 coordinate 21,791, forward strand.
TAATTTTATATTTTAATACGAGCAAAAATTGCGTGTGTGTGTGTGTAAATTTTATCTTGAAAACGGCTTTAACGTTCTTTGACAAATTTTGTTATTTACCATTTTCGGGCAATAGAAGACCATTGGGCTAGGTCACATGTTCGAGTAAATTCGATTAGTGGCTCATTTTGGGTCATAATGGGTCTGGGTCAATCTAATTATATCTAAAAA
>CAWVRF010000379.1:0-18000 GCA_963932465.1 Maratus speciosus
TTCAGTTATTTTGTTTAATAATAATACAATGCTCATGCGTCATTGTGTCTAAAAAACTGTGTACTAAATTATACATTATTAATATTATGTCTTTCATTGATCAATTTAGAAAATTATTAAATGTTTCCAAACTGACAAGCAATTGAATGTTGAAACATTTCTAAATTAAAAAGAACTACCGACATATTTTAATAATTATAATGTCTATCTTATTACTTGTATGTATTTTTAATTCAAATAAGCAACATATTTTTACTTGAAAAAACAATGTTTATTCTATAATTAAGAATATTAATTAAATGTATTGAAATAATTAAATCGTTTCTTCTGGATTGAGTTGCATGGGTTCATGTATCAGAATGACTTAAAACTTTAAATTAAATTTGCATTATATTATTTGAAGATCAAACAACTTTATGCTCCTAATTATTTTCATTGATATTAAGAACTATCTACATTTAAATAAATACTTAAAAGTAAGGAATTTTTTAAATAATTTTTTAATTGAAAAAATATTATTGATTTTACAGTATCAAATTAAAGTATATGACAGTAACAAAGGTACAATCATAAAGTATTAAGTAATTAACAAAATACAACATTTGTTTTAAACAACAAAAGAATCTTTTTCGTATTATTTTAATGTTATTTAATCGTATTTTGTTTGAGTGGGTTTATAAAAGTGAGATGTGATTTTTTCGATTTCAAATCCTATAAATGTATATAAATCTAACTGTAAAGTTTACGCCGCCTAATTTTGGAAAATATCATAATTTTAACCGTTTAAGATCGGGAGTTTTTTTTTTTTTTTTTTTTTTTTTTGTAGAAATTGAAATTTTGAGTAGTTTCCCCTTATCGATAGGATCGTATTTGATTGAAAAATAAATTAAAATACATACCCGATGTCAGAATATGCCAAGGGAGGACCCAAACAATTGTGTGGGTTCGGCCTTAATGCAGCCGTTTTTGGACTAAATGTACACAATTGTGTAGTTTGGGATTATGTGTGCTAATATCTAAAAATAAAAGTTTAAGCAAAAAAAGTTGTTGCTTATTGAGATAATTTTCATCAGCCACAATGAAAGTGTGTGAAACAATTTTTGTTTTTAAACAGACCACTACAATGTCATTTTCTAATGTTTCTAAGCCTAGATCCTTGTGAACCAGGTCTGTACTTTCCCACTGGTATACTACAAAATTTAAAACTATCCCACATAATACTTTTACCGCAGAATGTGGTTTGTTTTTTACAATCTGTTTTACTGAGGCACGTCCTAAAAAAGGAATCGTCTGCTGATCTATGTAAAATTTTCCTTGATATCTTGGTAAATTCAAGCAGACACAACGGAATATGTCGAGCATTTGCTGAACTTTCCATAATTTATTATTCATTCCTGGTTGTTTAATTGCTGTGTCGACAAAATAAAATGAATTTATCAACTTTAAAATTCTATCTCGTGGTATGCATATAACTCATATAAAACTTATAAATCATATGTCATCAATAACTCAGAGCTGAAACATACAGTTCGTTACAGGTGCATATTATATATCTAATTAAACAAAAACATAATTTGAAGAACAAATTAAAAAAACAAAATTTATTTCCTACTTTGTTTAAGCCCGAGAAGGTACAGATATTAAGATATTTCATTCAATTAGTTTTACATTTAATGTTAAATTTTTGTAGCAAATTAGTTAAGCCGATTGAAGATTAAAAGATAAAAATAAAATTCATACAATATGATGCTTAAAACACCCTAAAAAATTAGATTAAGTTCAAATAAAATCGGAATAAATCTTAGACTTCTTCCATTTTTAATTGAAAATATTTGTATTACAGATTTTGCATTATGTTTATGACAATTGTGCATAAAATGATAAGATGCATGCAAAATACAAAACTAAAAAAAAAGTCTAAGATTTATTCGATTTCATTTGAACGGAATCTAATTTTTTAGGGTGTTTTAAGTATCATATTGTATGAATTTTATTTTTATTTTTTAATCTTCAATTGGCTTAAATAATTTGTTACAAAAATTTAACATTAAATGTAAAAATAATTGAATGAAATATCTTAATATCTGTACCTTCTCGGGCTTAAACAATGTAGGAAATAAATTTTGTTTTTTTTTTAATTTGTTCTTCAAATTATGTTTTTGTTTAACATGTCAAGTTTATTAATAACTACTGCACTCAGACGAATGAATTTCAAAATTAATGGAGAGTATCATCATCAGGTTTTGATGCATGCGGTATTGCATCACAATGTGGGATGCAGTTTACAAATGTGTAATTCAAAATGTTTCATTACTGTAGTAATGCAGGTTGTGGTAGTTTGAACAAAAACTTCCATTCTGAACGTAAAAAAATCTGTAATCAAAACATAAAAAATTAACTTAATTTAAATTTAGATACCCTATTTCCCACTCAGGAACGCTATGAATGTAAATGTAAATTGCGTTGAATCCTTACTGCTAATATTTAACAATATTATAGCTGTGATACAGTAAAAAATAAAAAATAAAAATTTTACTTAAATTTTTAAACCCTATTCTCTCCAAGGGGTGATGAAAACACATCAGAAAATTATTACCTAAGTTTAACTTGGGGTATAAATAGTTGTCATCTCGGAAAAAAATACATTTTAAAATTTAAGTTATGTAATTCCCCACTAAGTTCGCTACCTTGCGTAAAAATAGCTATCCATTAGAAACTTTTTACTAAAATATAAACTTGACCAAAGCAAAAACTTATTCTGAAAATATCCTTTTTATTTCCACTATGACGCCATATTCACCTTTTTAATTTTTGAAAAAAAAAAAAAAAAAAAAAAAAAAAAAAAAAAAAAACTAGCTCAATTTAATATTTCACGTGAAAATCTTTCAACTAAAAAGAAATAAATTATTATTACGGCTTTTGAAATTTTTGCAAAAATGAAGTAAAAATGTTACATTTGCTATGGAAAATGTCCGTTGATTTTCAATGAAAAAAGCGAAAATTGGAATTATTAAGAAAATATTTGAAGAATGTAAAAAAAAAAAAAAATGGCCCATGTTTCTCTCTGGGTTATAATTCACCCATATGCAAAGGCATTTTACCATTCGTTTTGACCCTGATGTCAGGCAATCGTTTTTACACTTTAAATTTATAATATTAACACTAGAACCGCGAGACTTCCTGTATACCTAGAACCGCGGAGCGGATCATTTTGACCCTAGATAGAGAAAATATACAAATATGCACAAATGTTTAATTTAGTTAACTAATACATTATATTTTCTAATAATAATCAACATTTCTCACTCTTTTCATTACATTTTATGTATAAGTCGCCAGATATTACCTAATATTATATAAATTTATATTACTCATAATTGCATTTGCTAAGTATAATAATATATATTTTAAACAGTAATAAACTTAGACTTCATAATTTTAATAGAAAAAAGATTTTCTCATTCGAATAAGTTTAGATATAATTTCTAAGAATAATTTAACGAAATATGTAAAATAAATATCAGTTACTAGTTTTACGTATTTGTTTAATCCATGCTATTGTATGAATCCAAAACTTGGTAATACATTTTGTGCATATACCGCAAATGTGTGCATTTTGAAAAAAAAAAAAAAAAAAGAAATCCTGAGATTTTTTTTTTTCATTTTTGAACTGCGATATCGGTATTGTTTATGCTTAGTTTATGGTTCTCCATCGTTTTCATTTGTTGATTCGGTCCCAAATGACAGTTATTTTTGCCTTGAGAAAACAAACTTTTCTAACTATTCTTCAACTAATTCTTGAATAAAATGCCATTTTCCAAGAGATCTTCCAGTAATCACTTTGTATGAAACTGAAGCATTGGTAAAAAGGCATGAAACTGAAGCATTAAGATCCAAAATATTATAAAATACATGCACTTGTCACTTACGTGAAGCATGTTTGAGAGTATACTTCCTTGTCTTATGGTCAATCACATCTACACCGAATTTAGTTGCGTTGTAATAAACCAGTGTATAAGGTTGTTGTTTTTTAGAATTATATAACACTTCAATAGTTGGATGTAGACTGCTGAGCAACAAATAATTTTTATATTTTTTCCCCTTGTAAACAGTTAGAGTGATGTCTTTATGGGTTAGCACATACCGATTCTGACATTTTTATAGAGAACGATATTTCTATTCTTGAACGTTTTACACCTTCAAAGTTGGTGTTTTCGGATTTCAATGTTTCTGGAAGCTCCAGTGTTGTATATCATCATCATTACGATGAGAAGGCCCAGCGATTGTTAGGTCACTGGACGAGTCCTCGTCACTTTCATTCTCTTCATGAGATTTCAAATTTCCTTCATTTGCCGGCAGATTTTCATATTCGCTTTTCAAATCGAAAGACTATCATCACTATTATCACTTTTTGAATCATTTCTAGATAATTATTGGAATTATTCCAAGGCTTCTTTAACGTTAAGTTTAGGACATCGTGACATCTCATCTATACTCAATAAATACAGGATAGAAGCAACTTTTTATAAACAAATTTTTATAAACATAAATTATAATTTTTCACTACAATCGACACATCTTCACAACGAGCATATATGACTTTTAATTGAAAACCTTCACTATGCCCCCCCCTCCTGCTTCACCCCATTAAAGGAATTTAAGGTGAGGCAGATGTATTTTTTACGTACTTCTAGGAAAATGCTTCACTTTTTTGTCATTTATGCTTAAAAGCATATAACGGGTCAAATTGACCCGCTTCGCGGTTCTAGGTATAAATGGTTATAATTGGAAATATATTTATTTTATACGCTTCCAAATTCGATAAGTTGTTGTTTAACTTAAAATATTAAAAGTCAGGGAGGGAAATATTTCTTGAATAATTATTTTTAGCGCAGTGACAAATTAAACATCGATTTGGGTCAAATTGACCCGCTTCGCGGTTCTAGTGTTAAAATTAGTAAAGAATAAAAAATGAGTGGCATCAGGGACAAAAAGGTGGGAAGAAAAAATGAAAAAGTTATGATCTCCATAGGCTTTTCCATGTTAAATTAACATTGAGAAATGACACTGGAAATAAATAAGTATTCCGCTGCCGCGCAATACTTAAATACTACCAATTTTAAATAGAAATCGTGAATGGTAGAAACATATTAATTTAAAATTAGTCCGCTTTAAAAATGTAATTAATAAAAAATAAATTGCTAAAAACATAAATTTAAAAAAATCACTTAAAAATTAAAAAATTATATATTAGTAATTGGAACTATTTTGGAAATGGTAAATTCCCGACTCACACAATTGTTTGGGTCATTTGTTTTCAACTTTTGTAAAGCCTAATTAAATTTATCAAGGACAAGATCAATTAAAATCATGAATAAAGTATATGAAAAGAAAAATTAAGTCTAAGCAAACACTAAAAATCATATTTAAAAGAAATTACGACAGTACATACTTTTTGTTTATTGCTGTCAGATGATATAGTCTTTTTAAAAGCAGAAAATATAACCCTGTATTGTGGTTGGTGCCCCCTAGTTATTATCTTATCAAAATATCTGAAGTCAATTAGCTCATATAAATTTGCAGATTTGGTTTTAAATCTCACAAAAATAGGAAATAGTCTTTTACTTTAGTATCACCCACACAATTGTGTGCGCCAGGGCTTAAAGGGTTAAAATATAAAAATTGATTAAAGAATAAATATATTAACTGCTGCTCTTTACACTTTAAAGAGATAATGAATAATCTTTATTGGATTAATCTAGATCCGGTTCATTTTCAAGAGAATATCTAGTTCCGCATTTAAACGCCTGTCAGTCTGTCTGTCCAGCTGTCATACTTTCCGCCTGTACGCCAGTTCGTGTTATAACCCGATTAAATACATTTGAATACACGTGTATTTTTTTTATATGTTATTGAGGTTCAATATAAATATTCGCAATTAAAAATTAAGCGAGTGCCATTTATTTTCTTTCTTTATTTTTTTTTTGGTGGTGGTGGTGGGTTTTTTTTATTGTTTTTTTTGTTTTTTTATCGGGAAGCGCATAATGATTACGTAACATTATGGTTTATTAGGGGGAAAAAAGTTGAAGTGCATTATATTTAAATTGTTTATTCAGATATCTTGTTACATTTTGCTCAAAAATGAAAACTCTTGAATAATAGTTTGCTAATTGGAAAGCCTTTTCAATCTATGATATGTATCTATAGCTATAATTCTATGGTATATCATATGATGTCTATGATTCTGTGATATGTCCATTTAACGTTCGTAATTTTTAATTGCAATAGGTCACCTATTCATTTATTTACGTAGGTAAATCAAGAAGAATATTCGTATGAAATTACGTATAATACAACCACAATAGAAAAACTCAATGATTTAAGCCTATTACAAATAGAGGCCTATCGGAGTTTTGTTTATATAAACACTTTTGAAACGATGCCTTTAACTATGGCCAACACAATATAGGAGGTAAACAAATTGCAGCAAACCATGTTTTCAGCAATATACGATAGGTCACCGCTTTATTGAACACGGTTTTATATACTATTGCTGATGAGATGATTATGTATTATTTTACAAGTGCTCATGCATAACCATACTTAAAAATACTCCGCGTTCAGAGAGTTATTATTAAAAATAGTGTTTATTTAATGTAGTTCGGATTTTTAGAATTTCCTGAATCAAGAGTATTTTGTTTTAAAAATCTTCTTTCGAAAAGCCGCAACAGTAATTATAATACTTGAATCACTATTGGTTTACTTGTTGTGCTATTTTGTTTATTGCATCAACTTTCGATTTTTCCGGTAGGAATTTTTACTGTTATTGTGGTCATTGTCATTGAAGACCACGGAAATTCATTCTCTGTCCTGTAAACATGTGCTATTTTGTAATCAGTTGCATATGACTACAAAATCAGTTATCATGTTGCTGGACAGATAATTACACTTGTTTATCTCCTATCTAATTTTCACCCAAAATTGTTAATTTATCCAAATCATCCATGCAACCTCATAGTAATTTGGTATATAATTTTATATACCTTAAAAATTTATCCAAATAAAATAAGTGATCGTAATTAACATAAATTCTAGTAGAAGAGCAACGCGAATAATTATCTTAAAATTAAATTTACATTCGCGTACAATTGTAATTATTAAATTAAATAATTACAAATAAAAATTAAAGGTATGCGTTGTGGTGAATTATTTATGTGAACTCTTCCACTTATGAATTAAACTCAATTTAAGCTGTAAAATAAAATGACACACCTTAAAAATTTATCAATAAAATAATCACAGAGATTTTTAACTCTTGATTAAATTATTTTATTTACATTAAACAACATTATATACATATACACATTAAATGTTTTGAAAAAAAGAAGCAAAACTTTTGTTTGCTGATCATTGTTACATGAATATTTAATCTCTAACAAAAAGATTTCAATTAATTTTATTATTATATTTTTTATCAAAAAATAATTTTCCTTTTATTTAAAATACCTTATTTATATTTAATTATTGGTTTGTTGGATCTCAGATAACCATTTTACCATAAAATGTCATAAAAGGGATATTTTCAATTTCTAATATAATTTATGTGGTTGAAGAAAGATTAAAGGAATACCTTGAATTTTGTACGGGTCGGAGGCCTTCGTTCAATAGATTTCAGAGTCGTCACGTTGCTAAGGATAGTTTCCGTTAATCATGCACATTGATCTCATCACACGGGCGGCAGGATCGGCATGACTGGAAGCATAGTTCCGGGACGCTGTAGGCAGGCTCCATTTCATCTTTGACATTCGCTTTTGCTTGATTCAGACTTGATCCTTTAGCTTATATCCTTGGCCTTTCCTTCTCTTTACCATGGCTGTCAGGATCGCTCAGGAATTACCAGGGCTTACAGGACCAAGTAGAAATACCAGGACTGTCAGGCTTGCTTAGGCATTATCAGGTCTGTCGGGCTTGCTTAGACATTATCAGGTCTGTCAAGCTCTCTTAGGCATTACCAGAGTAGTCAGGATCGCTCTTGTATCTTTTGAATAATTTCTTAGACTGTTTTCTTCAAACTGTTTCTCTCGCACCATCCCTTGGTAGTGGGCGTAACAATTTGTTGTAGCCCTACCTTATTGGTTGTGAGAAAACTTTATATTTTGTTTGGGTAGACCAACTAGCTGCCGGTCCTCCAAAGCCCCTCACATATACTTAACTTCATTACATGCCACAAAGTTTGGGTGGTCTAAAGCCCCATATTTATTCCGACATTTTTATTATTTTACGATGTCTTGTTATAAATAACCTTCCTCATGCTTGTCCTAAAACGACGCCGCCGCGTCAGGCTATTGTTGTTATCTGAGATCCGAATTATACACTCGACATTATACATGTATTTTACTATAAAGTAATTTTTAAATATATCTATTTAATATTTAAAATAAAATTAAAAATTTTTGTATGAACTTACACTCCTATTTTACTCAAACATATAATTATTACAATTTTAAACTCATAATCATATTTTATAAAAAAATATTTGTCAAATAGAAATAACAAATTACGCAACTGTACTTTGACTTAACCAAAATGTTGCGGGGACATATTATTGTTATATGTTTCCCAGCACATGTCACTGGTGTATAAATATATGGATAGATTAGAGTTATAATGTGACGTTGTAATGATGCTACACATATTTTTTCCGCTTTGGAATTGTATAATATGCGCCACTCTGTAACGACAGATAAACGCAATCAGACATTAGGGTATAGATTGTTTTAAGAATTCTCATGTAATTTTGCATTTCCATGTTTATTTTATTAGCTTCTAATGGTTTATTCACCCTAAACAGGTCTACAGAATCATTTCATCCAACAACAAAATATTACAGTAAAATATTTCCTTCATTTAAATAAATGCCGAAACTGTCTATATAACATAAAAGAAAAGTTTGCGGGTTTAAAACGAAAAATATCCCATTAAAACTTTTTTTTTCTCCAAAATAAAGTATAGAGAGTTTAAAAAAAAAAAAAAAAGTGCTCAACATTTAATTTTTTAAACATTTACCATTTAACAGCTTTTGAAAAATTATTAGCTTTTAGTGTTTGTCTGTTTGGAGGGCTATTGCTTATCTATCTATACTCATATTATAAAGAGGTAAAAATTGTTTATTTGTAGGAAGTAAGCTCTGGAACTACCGAACTGATTCTAAAAGTAATGGTATCAAAATGATGGTGTTAGTCCAACTTAGAACATTGGCTATATCTTATGTCCGTGCCACTGGCCAAAAGTGGGTGCAGGAACAAAAAACGTTCAAAAAATGCGATTTTTGTGTTACTGAAAGGCCTAGAATCATGAAATTTGGAATGGTTGTAACTTATAAGATACTAATGATCTCTAAGGACATTTCTTAAAAAAATAGAGATTAAAAAGGGGTGAAAATGCGCGAAAAGCATTCTAAAAAACGTTCTAAATGGCGCTTTTTACGCCGCAATTTTAGGATGTACCAAACTGATTTAAAAAATAATGGTGTCAAAATGATGGAGACAACCCTTGCTCCAACATAGGCTACATTTTTATGTCGGTGCCACTACCGCTAAAGGGGGTATAGGAGCAAAAAAAGTTCGAAATCGTGATTTTTGGTGTTACTGAAGGGCTCATGAGCCCCAACAATTTCATGTATCTGCAGATACATGAAATTTGGCATGGTAGTTACTTATTAGATATAAATGGTCTCTAAGAACATTTCTTAAAAAAATCGAAATTTAAAAGGGGTGAAAATGCGCAAAAAGCGTTCTAAAAAACGTTCTAAATGGCGATTTTTACGCAATCTCAAGAAGTATCAAACCAATTTAAAAAATAATGGTGTCAAAATTATGGTGATAACCCTTGATCCAACATAGGCTACATTTTATGTCGGTGCCACTACCCTTAAAGGGGGTACAGGAGCAAAAATACGTTCGAAATTGCGAATTTTGTGTTACTGAAGGGCCCAGATACATGGAATTTGGCATGGTAGTTACTTATTAGAAATAAATGGTCTCCAAGAATAGTTCTTAAAAAATCGAAATTTAAAAAGGGTGAAAATGCGCAATAAGCGTTCTAAAAAACATTCTAAATGGCGATTTTTACGCAATCTCAAGAAGTACCAAACCGATTTCAAAAATAATGGTAAGAACCCTTGCTCTAACATAGGCTACCTTTTATGTCGGTGCCATTACCCCCCAAAGGGGGTGCAGGAGCAAAACAATGTTCGAAATGCGATTTTTGTGTTACTGAAGAGCCTAGAAACATGAAATTTGGAATGGTAGTTACTTATAAGATATAAACGATCTCTAAGAGCAGTCTAAAATAAATTCGAAATTAAAAAGGGGTGAAGCGAAGGGAAAGAGCGAAAAGCATTTTAAAAGTGTCTTAAATTACGATTTCTATGGAATCTCAGGAAATAATAAACCGATTACAGAAGTTATTGGTTGCGAATCAAGGGTGATATTCCCTGATCCTATACGGGCTATATTTTATGTCAGTGTCACTACCACCTGGTTGGCAAGAACAAGAAGGAAGCCTTTAAAAACATCTAAATTCCGTTTTCTATAGAATAGTAGGAAATACCAACCGCTTTCAAGATTAATGTTGTTGGCAAATTAATGGAGACAGTCTCTGTTTCAACATTTTTCGAGACATTCTATTTCAGCTCTGTTTCGGCATTTTATGTTGGTGCCACTAACACCAGAGAGGTGGTAGACTGTTAGACAAGAAGCTTGAAATTTGACATGATGGTGAATTTTAAGATGTAAATGTGTTAAGATGGTTTCTAAAAAATTCAAAACTTCAAACGAATACAGAAACGAGCGTATGAAATGAGCATAAAAGTCTCAAAATACTTTCTAAATTATCATTTATTTGGAATTAGTTTTAGTTTTTCTTATTAATTAAAATCTCATTTCTGTCTATTGCATTTTTATAATGAAGTTTAGTCAATCTGTGGCTTCATTTATAATTTTTGAATTATTTCAAAAAGTGTTCTTCTAATAAAAAATAGTGATGCAAATATCACTTGACATATTTCAACTATTACGCGAGCAAAGCCGCGGGGTTTGCTAGTAATATAATAAATGACAGTGGATAAAAATAGATAAAAAAAACACATATTTATATATTTTAAAAATATAATATAAAATTATTACGATAAACATACTTTAAACAAATACACTTTCGATAAATATCACACCTTCAAATCTTCCTATGAAAAAGTATTTTAAGTTAATATTTCGTTGATTTTATTGATTTTCTGCATTAAACTTCCTACATTTCAGCACAAACATTTCAGCATAAACGTTTATTTTTACCTCAATGAATTTACTTCAAAAACACATATATTTGTTGAGAATTGAGATATTTGTTAAATATTCTGTAGAAACCCAGGTAAAAAAGTCAGCAAAAAACCTTTAAAAAAAACATTCAGGAAAACTGAAGGTATTTCGGACAAAAAAATCTGCGGGTTTCCTTTAGGCAAAAAACCTGAATTAACCCCCCACTTTTTTTGTCCGAAATACCTTCAGCTTTCCTTTAGGTAAACAAACCTGCGCATTCCCTTACCATGTTGTCCGAAATACCTGAAGTTTCCCTTTAAGTAAAAAACCCGTGTCTTCTCTTTACATAAAATCATGTAGTATCACTGTACAGCCTGCTTTTGTCTTAAATAACAGTGGTTTTCCTGAAAGATAAGCCAGTGAAGTGGTAGAAGGAACACTGGAGGTGCATAAAATAAATAAGTGATCACAGGCCGTTCCAACAATGTCACAAGGTGTGCTGGCAAAATTGATAAAAGTGCCTCCTCAGGGGGGGGGGGGATGCAAAGAGGCGTCAGGGACATCAGATGTGTATAACATGAACAATTAGGCCATTCCAACACTATGTCATATGAGGCGTTTCGACAAAATTTAGAAAACAGCCCCCTCAGGGGGGAGCAAAGTGGGCGGAGGGACATCAGATGTGCATAACATGAATAAGTGCTCACAGGCCTTTCCTACAATATGTCACATGAGGGGTGTCAGCAAAATTTAGAAAAGAGCCCCCTCGGGGGGAGCAAAGTGGGGGCAGGCACATCGGATGTGTATAACATGAATAAGTAGTCACAGGCTGTTCTGACAATATGTCACATGAGGGGTTTCGGCAAAATTTAGAAAACTGCCCCCTCAGGGGGGAGCAAAGTAGGCGGAGGGGCAACAGATGTGCATAACATGAATAAGTAGTCCCAGGCCTTTCCGACAATACGTCACATGAGGGGTTTCGGCAAAATTTAGAAAACTGCCCCCTGAGGGGGGAGCAAAGTGGGCGGGGGGGCATCAGATGTGCATAACATGAATAAGTGGTCACAGGCCTTTCCTACAATATGTCACATGAGGGGTGTTAGCAAAATTTAGAAAAGTGCCCCTCAGGGGGAGCAAAGTGGGGGCAGGGACATCGGATGTGTATAACATGAATAAGTATTCACAGGCCGTTCCGATAATGTGTCACATGAGGGGTTTCGGCAAAATTTAGAAAACTGCCCCCTCAGGGGGAGCAAAGTAGGCGGAGGGGCAACAGATGTGCATAACATGAATAAGTAGTCCCAGGCCTTTCCGACAATATGTCACATGAGGGGTTTCGGCAAAATTTAGAAAACTGCCCCCTGAGGGGGGAGCAAAGTGGGCGGGGGGCATCAGATGTGCAAAACATGAATAAGTGGTCACAGGCCTTTCCTACAATATGTCACATGAGGGGTGTTAGCAAAATTTAGAAAAGTGCCCCCTCAGGGGGAGCAAAGTGGGGGCAGGGACATCGGATGTGTATAGCATGAATAAGTAGTCACAGGCCGTTCCGACAATGTGTCACATGAGGGGTTTCGGCAAAATTTAGAAAACTGCCCCCTCAGGGGGAGCAAAGTAGGCGGAGGGGCAACAGATGTGCATAACATGAATAAGTAGCCCCAGGCCTTTCTGACAATATGTCACGTGAGGGGTTTCGGCAAAATTTAGAAAACTGTCCCCTGAGGGGGGAGCAAAGTGGGCGGGGGCATCAGATGTGCATAACATGAATAGTGATGGGCGATAACAAGATGTTTTTCTCGATTGTATGGACATCTCGATATTTTTCGATTGTGTAAATTTTTTCTCGATGACTCCAGTTTTTATACATCATATATTATATACGTCATACATTTTATCAAGAATCGTCTGCGAGTAAACTGGAATGAGTCGGTGTTAATAAAGACAAGGTGACTTCACCCGCTAGTGGGCCCCTCCTTTAATCGGGGCCCCTAAGTTATACGTAATCTTGTAATATGAAATCACGAACAGGTTACCCGCTATATACGACATCGTATAGCAGGCGTGGTGTGCACGCTCTACAAAATCTTGTAAAAAATATATATTATCGAAACGAACGAATCTCGGGGGAGGGGTCAAAGTGAGCGGAGGGGCAAAGTAGCTGCATGATACGAATAAGTCGTCACAAGTATTCAGGCCTTTCGAACCATCACACGAGGGGTCTGGATCTGAATTTATAAAAATGCCCTTTCCGTGGGGGCAAAGTGTGGGGAGGGTTGCGGGAGGTGGATAACATGAGTAAGTGGTCACAGACCATTCCAACGATATATCACATGTGGGGTCTTGGCTAAATTTGTAAAAGTGTCTCCCGGGGGGGAAGTGGGGGGGGCAGACACCGGAGGAGCATAACATCAATAAGTAGTCATAGACCTTTCCAACGATATCTCACATGTGGGGTCTTGGCTAAATTTGAAAAGTGTCTCCGGGGGGAAGGGGGGGGGGGCAAAATGGGGGGGTGTCACCGGAGGAGCATAACATCAATAAGTAGTCACAGACCTTTCCAACGATATCTCACATGAGGGGTCTTGGCTAAATTTCAAAAAGTGTCTCCCGGGGGGGGGGGGCAAAGTGGGGGGACGAACATCATAGGTGCATAACATCAATAAGTAGTCACAAACCTTTCCAACGATATCTTACATGAGGGGTCTTGGCTAAATTTGGAAAAGTGTCCCCCGGGGGGGGCAAATTTGTGGGGACGAACACCATAGGGGCATAACATCAATGAGTAGTCACAGACCTTTCCAACGATATCTCACATGAAGGGTCTTGATTAAATTTTGGAAAAATGTCCCCCGGGGGGGGGGGGCAAAGTGTGGGGGACTGTCACCGGAGGTGCATAACATCAATAAGTAGTCACAGACCTTTCCAATGATACCTCACATGAGGGGGTCTTGGCTAAATTTGGAAAAGTGTCCCAGGGGGGCAAAGTGGGGGACGGCCACCGGAAGTGCATAACATCAATAAGTAGTCACAAACCTTTCGAACGATATGCCACATGAGGGTCTTGGCTAAATTTAGAAAAGTGTCCTGAAATGTCATATATTTTAAGTAATATTTATCGGAGGGCTCCATAAAAAAAAATCCGATCTAAAATGATAAAACAAAAAAACTACCCCCCGCAGTGGGGGCCAAATTGGGGAGGGGAGGAAGAAAGTCTCATAATATGAAAGAGTCATACGAGAGCTTTCCGATAACATATCACATGACCGGTCCAAAAAAACTTTGAAAATTGCTCCCCCTCCCCCCTTGGGCCCACTCTTTCGCAACGGAATTCACGCAGCCCCCACTTTAAAATTTTTATCTTCAGTAAATAATATTTATTGGAAGACTTCATAAAAAACTCACATCTAAAATGTTATTTAAATTTATCATAGAAATCGGCTACGGTTTTAAAAATTTGTTCGCCCCTCACTACCTCCCGAATTTCACCTTCGGGAGAAGAAAGGTTCATAATATGAAAGAGTTGTGAAAGGGCTTTTCGATAATATGTCACAGGAAGAGTTCGGTAAAATGTTTTAAATTGTGCCCCGCCCACTCTCACGTCCTCGGAATTCACCCGACCCACCTTCCTCTTTGAAATTTTTATATTTAATAAATAATATTTATCGGAGGGCTCCAGGTATGTGACAGCTTGGTAGGGCTAAAATAAGAAAAGCATTGAAAATTAAAGCTTCATTTCACAGCTCATTGTCATGCCCATTTCTTTCTCCAGCTTGCCACTCGATATCTCTTCTCGGCCCTTCTTGGCCAAGAGTGAAATGACAACCATCGAGAGTAACATTTCGAGAAAGGACGAAAACTGATTTCTCATTCTCGACAATGTCATATGAAATGTTGAACAGAGACCGAGAGCGAGAAACGAGAAGTGACGAAGGAAGCAATGAGTTACAATCGGTGAGATACCTCGAAGTAAGCGAAAGGTTTGCCCTCGAGCAAAATGTCTCCTCGAGATAAACGAGCGGTTTGCGTCCAGAAATTAGATCTCGAAGTGCGAGAGAGAGCTCTCGCAACGTCGCACTTCGAAAGAAAGGAAGCTTTCAGAAGAGTCAAAGTTACCGCGCTTCTGGTGTAAGTCATGATTTCCCAAAGGAGTACACGTTCTTTTCCATTCGCTATTGTTATTAAGCGATATGGGTTAGGAGGCATAGTGGTTTATGTTATCAGTTCGGGTTTCAGTTGTTGATATAGAAGTTTCTAATGAATTTGGCGCCAGTTTGTTTTTGATTTTCAATGTTTCTCTCTTATTTTAGCCCTCCTAAGCTGTCCATATCTCTTAATGTTAAAATGCTATTGTTAAAACAAAACTGCACTGCAAATTATGTGTTTTCAAGATTTTAAGTGTCGCCTCAGGAAAGAGGATTTTTTAAAATTATTTTACCCCACTCATGTAACATATTAAAATAAGGGTAATCTCATAACCTTTCTAAATCTACCTTTCTTTTGTCAATCCACCGAATTTTAGACCCCTGCACTTAAAATGCTCTAAAGGAATATACTTAGCGGCGGTTTTTTTTCCACTCATAGGGAAATTATAAGACTAACATCAAATTGTGTCTAAAATCGAATAAAAAATATGGACATATGTTTCTTAATTTTAACTCCTTTCTTCGCCTCAAGAGGGAGCTTTAACATTTTGTTTCTTCAAACCTTTAGTATACTGTTTGTCCAAAAATTATAAAATTCACAAAATAAAGTCTTTTCACTCTTCCCTATCTTCTCGTATCAATTTTATTTTTACTACCACCAGGGGACACCGTCCAGCGAGACATTTTACTTTTAGCCTCAGGCTATTGGTATTTTTCATCTGTTTTTCATAATATTTTTGTCTCATTGTTTTTCTTCATTGTAGATACTATTCTCCAAGTTCTTGATCCATTCTGACTACTTGGGCACTCATTCTGGACCAGCTGTGGCCCATCGGGCCCCTCTTCATTTGTCTGGCTCTAATCACACGCTTCACTTGTTCTTTTTTTTTTTTCTTATTCAATGGTTTGGTTTTTTTACCATTCTCAACTTCTCCTAGTCCTCTCTTACATGAAGTTGTTGGTTTCATCCTTGGTCTGCCCTACTGTCAATTTGGGGCTTAATGCCCCTGCGGTGGGGGGGGGGGGGCATTCCTTCTACTTTTTCCAGACCTATCATCTAATACCACGTTGGTAAGGATTGGAAGATTAAAATTATCCAAAATACCAAAAATGAAGTCCACTGAAGTTTTATTTTAGTTATAGAATTCCCTATTAGCGGATATATTTGTCTGTTTATCTTTCTATTTTTTGATAATACTCCTTTGTTTTCGATAAACGGAGAAATTCAACAGCATTAGACACACTTTAGATATTTAGGGAACTTTAACTTTTACCAAACCTTCTGCCTTTATCGAAAAGAAGAAAATGCTAATCGATTCTAGCTAATGCGCCTAAAATAAAAAAAGAAGCTAGCAAATGTGTCAGAAACTAGCTACTTTGGATTTCGATACAGACTTGAAGAGTCATATTGGAATCGTTAGGCACTGGAAAACAATTTCCGTGTTAGACAGGTTTCCTCTTAACAGTTATATTTGTCTGGTTATTCTTATGTTTCTTGATAAACGGAGAAATTCCACAGCATTAGACACACTTTAGACATTTAGGGAACTTTAATTTGTATCAAACCTTTTGCCTTTATCGAAAAGAGGGAAATGCTAATCGATTCTAGCTAATGCGTTTAAAATAAAAAATGAGTTTTTAAATGTGTCATAAAGTAGCTACTTTGGATTTCGATACAGACTTAAAGAGTCATGTTGGAATCGCTAGGTACTGGAAAACAGTTTCCGTGTTAGACAGGTTCCCTCTTGGCAGGTATCTTTATCTTACTATCCTTACGTTTTTCGAAATAAACTTTTGTTTTCGATCAATGGGGAAATTCCACGGCATTTGACATTTAGGGGAACTTTAAACTGTATCAAACTTTTTGGAGTTATCTAAAAAGTAGAAGGGTTATTTGATTCAAAGGCGCCATAGTTACGCGATTTGGACATTGCAGTTTCATAAAGAAGAAAGGGGAATTTATTCCAATGCAAACAAAATCATTTTAAAATACTGAAATTCAAATGAGATAGCTTTATAAATTTCTTCCATAAGATTAGCATTAGCGAGCAGGTCTTTTCACTTGACTGAAGTAACCCCTTCAGCATAAATCAGGAGCAAATAATTGCGATAGCAGAATTATCGGGCAAACCCTATCACTACTATGAAATTTTCGGCCAGAATAATAGCTAAATTTTCCAACAATTGTTTTTAGCTTCTCTCATTATAATCGATTGTAAAACATCTCGATTGTAGATTCTAGGAATTAATCGATGGCTGTATCGATTGTGATTTTTTACGATGACGATTTTTCTCGATTGTCGAATTTTCGAGAATCGCCCATCACTAAACATGAATAAGTGGTCACAGGCCTTTCCTACAATATGTTACATGAAGGGTGTTAGCAAAATTTAGAAAAGTGCCCCCTTAGGAGGAGCAAAGTGGGGGCAGGGACATCGGATGTGTATAACATGAATAAGTAGTCACAGGCCGTTTCGACAATATGTCACATGAGGGGTTTCGGCAAAATTTAGAAAACTGCCCCTCAGAGGGAGCAAAGTAGGCAG